>JAXIVJ010006179.1:25000-68636 GCA_036785665.1 Chirona hameri
GACACACACGGATACACACGGACACACACGGACACACACGGATACACACGGATACACACGGATACACACGGACACACACGGACACACACGGACACACACGGATACACACGGATACACACGGACACACACGGATACACACGGATACACACGGATACACACGGACACACACGGATACACACGGACACACACGGACACACGGATACACACGGACACACACGGACACACACGGATACACACGGACACACACGGACACACACGGATACACACGGATACACACGGACACACACGGATACACACGGACACACACGGACACACACGGATACACACGGATACACACGGATACACACGGATACACACGGACACACACGGATACACACGGACACACACGGATACACACGGATACACACGGATACACACATAACAGTCAGTCGCAGACAGGACACGCACGAAGAGACACGGCGTTCGGTCGCAGCAGACGGCTGCGGACACGCGGACACACCCACGAACAACGGTCAGTCGTAGATGCGGACACACAGCGTGCGTTTGGTCGCGGCAAGCGGGGACACGGGCGGCAAATGGAGGCTGATCTGGGGACACCTTCAGTCTCCAAAGGCAGGTTTCTGAGGAGAAATCGCTGATGGCTGGACATACCTGCCGAGTCCCAGTCCGAGTTCGGTGATTTTCTGCTCCACCTTGCTCTCGGTCGTGGTGCGCTCCGTGGTGTACTCGAGAATGAACGCCTCCAGTATGAACGCCGTGAAGATGCTGAAATGGGCGCACAGCAATCAGCGGGGCTGTCCAGAGATTACCAGATATGATGTGTGTGACGTGAGCTGCCGAGGTCGGATGAGACGAACGCCGAGTGTTTAATCGGTGTCATTCGCTGTTAGACACAACACAATGCCAAGTAGAAGTACTCTTACAAGTAAACACCCTTTAATTGACCACTTAGAAGAATACCTCGCAAACGAATGCCAACAAATGGGAAAAAATTGAAAAATGATGTACTACTCAGTTCCTGGACGCATGTGTCAAGAAAGATGAAACATTACCAGTCTTATGACAAATTATTTTGTAGACATATTACAAACATATGCGCAATAAAAGACTAAATCAAGAGCACTCAAATCCTTCAATGTCCCTGCTTCTGATACCCTACCAGCCTTGTAGGCGTGCCCAGCCTGGCCCGCCACCTCTCTTCAAATCCCTCCCTGTACCCGCCGGTCTGCCCCGCCTCCTCACTTGAGCAGCAGCACAACGCAGCAGAGGTGGAACGCCACAAAGTAGAGCCGCGCCCACTTGGTGGTCACGGCCGCGAAGCCGTCGGCCACCACGTGCCACTGGTTGACCACCATCAGCTCGAAGAGGACGGCCAGCGCGGCCGGCAGCGAGTTGAAGTTGTTGGCGCAGTACTGCAGCCGGCCGAAGTCCGTTTCGCGCAGCAGCGGGTCGCCGCAGTCGGTCGGCCGGCCCGGTCGGAACGGCGCCCACAGGACGCGGCCGGAGAACAGCTCCATACCGAGCAGCGCGAAGAAGTAGAACACGCACTGGCCGTCGGGAGTCAGACAGGGTGTTACAGGAGGGGGGTACAGTTGTGTACAGGGGTGTTACAGACAGACAGACAGAGGGGGGGGGGGGTAAATTATTGATAGCGGAACTCTGGGCTCGGGGGAACATACCGCGGTGAATGGGACACACATATGTGGTCATAAGTGGCGTGCGAGCGAGGGGATATATATGGCCAGTGAGCTATACACAAAGTGGCGTGCGAGCGAGGGGATATGGCCAGTGAGCTATACACAAAGTGGCGTGCGAGCGAGGGGATATATATGGCCAGTGAGCTATACACAAAGTGGCGTGCGAGCGAGGGGATATGGCCAGTGAGCTATACACAAAGTGGCGTGCGAGCGAGGGGATATATATATGGCCAGTGAGCTATACACAAAGTGGCGTGCGAGCGAGGGGATATATATGGCCAGTGAGCTATACACAAAGTGGCGTGCGAGCGAGGGGATATGGCCAGTGAGCTATACACAAAGTGGCGTGCGAGCGAGGGGATATGGCCAGTGAGCTATACACAAAGTGGCGTGCGAGCGAGGGGATATGGCCAGTGAGCTATACACAAAGTGGCGTGCAAGCGAGGGGATATGGCCAGTGAGCTATACACAAAGTGGCGTGCGAGCGAGGGGATATGGCCAGTGAGCTATACACAAAGTGGCGTGCGAGCGAAGGGATATATATGGCCAGTGAGCTATGCACAAAGTGGCGTGCGAGCGAGGGGATATATATGGCCAGTGAGCTATACACAAAGTGGCGTGCGAGCGAGGGGATATGGCCAGTGAGCTATACACAAAGTGGCGTGCGAGCGAGGGGATATGGCCAGTGAGCTATACACAAAGTGGCGTGCGAGCGAAGGGATATGGCCAGTGAGCTATACACAAAGTGGCGTGCGAGCGAGGGGATATGGCCAGTGAGCTATACACAAAGTATGAGCCAAGAGTTATGCATTATGCACTATGCAGTTATGCACGATACACAGAGTAGGAGACCAAGTTCAATGTTTAAAACCCTTCCTCAAAACAAGCACAACAGCCAGCTTAATGGTTCAACGCGTTAACTCTCACCGCACCCAGAGGCCTACAAGTACGCCATTGTCCAACAGGTACCACGGCTGACCGGTCCTATCGTCCGACCTATTCCAGTTCACCACGTTCTGACCTGTCTTTCAAACGTCAAACGCCGTCATTCAGCACATCCCCACGGCAGCGCTTCACGTCTCCGCGACACACGCCACGCGACACACGACACGAGACACACGGCACGCGGCACACGCGGCACGCGACACACGGCACGCGACACACGCGGCACACGCGGCACGCGACACACGCGGCACGCGACACACGCGGCACGCGACACACGTGGCACACGACACACGGCACGCGACACACACGGCACACGGCACGCGACACACACGGCACACGGCACGCGACACACACGATACGAGACACACGGCACGCGACACACGGCACACACGACACGCGACACACACGACACGAGACACACACGACACGCGACACACGCGGCACACGCCACGCGACACACGCCACGCGACACACGGCACGCGACACACACGACACGAGACACACGGCACGCGACACACACGGCACGCGGCACACACGACACGAGACACACGGCACGCGACACACACGGCACGCGACACACACGACACGAGACACACGGCACGCGACACACACGGCACGCGACACACACGGCACACGGCACGCGACACACACGACACGAGACACACGGCACGCGACACACACGGCACACGGCACGCGACACACACGGCACACGGCACGCGACACACACGGCACGCGACACACACGACACACGGCACACGGCACACGGCACACGGCACACGGCACACGGCACGCGACACACGACACGAGACACACGGCACGCGACACACACGGCACACGGCACGCGACACACATAACACGAGACACACGGCACGCGACACACACGGCACACGGCACGCGACACACACGACACGCGACACACGGCACGCGACACACGGCACGCGACACACGGCACACGGCACGCGACACACACGACACGCGATACACGGCACGCGACACACCCGGCACACGGCACGCGACACACACGACACGAGACACACGGCACGCGACACACACGGCACACGGCACGCGACACACACGGCACACGGCACGCGACACACACGACACGAGACACACGGCACGCGACACACACGGCACACGGAACGCGACACACACGACACGACACACACGACACGAGACACACGGCACGCGACACACACGGCACACGGCACGCGACACACACGATACGAGACACACGGCACGCGACACACACGACACGAGACACACGGCACGCGACACACGGCACGCGACACACACGACACGAGACACACGGCACGCGACACACACGGCACACGGCACGCGACACACACGATACGAGACACACGGCACGCGACACACACGACACGAGACACACGGCACGCGACACACACGACACGAGACACACGGCACGCGACACACACGGCACACGGCACGCGACACACACGATACGAGACACACGGCACGCGACACACACGACACGAGACACACGGCACGCGACACACACGGCACACGACACGAGACACACGACACGCGACACACGACACGCGACACACGACACGCGACACACGGCACGCGACACGACACACACGACACACGGCACGCGACACACACGACACGAGACACACGGTGCCGTACCCACGAACAGGACACGCTACTCACGAACAGGACGCCGGCGTACGTGACGATGGAGCGGCTGAAGCTGGCGATGGTGCGCAGCACGGCCCGGAATATGGCCACGCTGTCCATCAGCTTCACCACGCGCAGACAACGGAACAGCAGCAGCACGTCCAGCACCAGCGTGTTACCCGCTGTAACGGAGAGTAACGGCGTGTTACCGGCTGCAATGGAGAGTAACGGCGTGTTACCGGCTGTAACGGAGAGTAACGGCGTGTTACCGGCTGTAACGGCGTGTTACCGGCTGTAACGGAAAGCAACGGCGTGTTACCGGCTGCAACGGCGTGTTACCCGCTATAACGGAGAGTAACGGCGTGTTACCGGCTGCAACGGCGTGTTACCGGCTGTAAAGGAGAGTAACGGCGTGTTACCCGCTATAACGGAGAGTACCAGCGTGTGACTCGATCGGGCAAGTAGTTCCTGAGATACAAAAAAGGGTGAGCACGTGCGCACGTGCAGAGTCACCGTACCCATGACTTGTGGAAAGGCGGCGGCTGAGAGGTCCCTTACCACACACCAAATAAGAACACAATCGGCTCAGCCGTTCCTGAGATACATAATAGGGGTGTGCACGTGCGCACGTGCAGCGGCACCCCATCCCTGACTTGTGGGAAAGTGGCGGCTGAGGGGTCCCTAACCACACACCAAATTTGTACACAATCTGCCCAGCCGTTGCGGAGTTTTTGCGAGAAAACACTTTTCCAACACCCCTCACGCGGCACGCGCCACGCGCAGTGGTAGTCACCCACATGAGTCGGCACCGGTCTCAAACAGGGTAGGTTGGATGGGGCTCCTCAGCAAAGAAGCCCGCTTGTCAATCGGACGAGCGGTTGCAGAGATATGAGCTCAAAAGCGTCGCCACGGGCCGGGTCGGGTCGGGCCGGGCCGCTCATATTCAGATTCAGATTTATTCTCATCTTCATCATCTTCATCAGATGCATTCTCATTCATTCTCAGATTCATTCATATCAGATTCAGAATGTTTCACCATTGTATTGGTTTTGAACTGAGATTGCCATTATCTTTGGCTGTTATTGAAATTGAAATGTCTAAATTACTTATATCGAATTTTATGGGAAAAACTAGGTAACTGCTGCTGTCGTTGGAACAAAACAACTTTATTTTTTCTTAGTTAGTTATTCATAATTTTCCCATACACCGCGGAAGGACGAACGAGCTCGTAATAATCACGCACTGGTGTGCTGACTACCCAAAGCTGCTACCGAGTAAGATAATCTTCGAACGCAACCATCGGTCATGACAAACCAATTACAGGATAATATGCTACAAAATATACGTGGTTACAAATAATGTGCTAGTATACAAGACTGAAACTAGCATAATAATGAACTCGTCAAATGGCTGCGCCCTCACGCAGTGGCATCACAGTTGCGTTGTCATACAATACAGGACAGTGACAGCTCCACAGTTCCACAGTGGCAGTGACAGTTCCACAGTGACAGTGACAGTTCCACAGTGACAGTGACAGTTCCGCAGTGACAGTGACAGTTCCACAGTGACAGTGACAGTGACAGTTCCGCAGTGACAGTTCCGCAGTGACAGTTCCAGTCACTCTGTGTGAGCCGTACCTTCCACGCCGGTGCCCGCCCGGACCACCGAGATGAGGAAGGCGCCGCCGATCACCACGAAGTCGAACCTGGCGACGGAAACCGGCCGGAGGTCAGTTACTCTCGGCTGTCCCGCACAGGCTCCATAGGAAACAGCGAGACCATAGGATCCATAGGAACCATAGGATACCACGAAGTCGAACCTGGCGACGGAAACCGGCCGGAGGTCAGTCACTCTCGGCTGTCCCGCACAGCCTGCCTGCTGTGACGACACATAAGCAGAATCACACAGGAGCCATAGTTCTCCAGCGCGCACACCAGCGGCTGAGTTACGGCAGACTCACGACAGTCCAACCGTCGAAGGACACACATACACATTGGTCATCGGTTGTGAACAGCAAACGCCAGCTTATTGTGAAGTACAGCTAAACAAAGTACAACACAAATGTACAACTTAACCAAGATTCTGAAGCTACAAAATCATTCTTCCTTGCTAATGCTAAACAGATCACAGTTTTTACAGCTACTGGGGGCCACTCACACCACTTGAAACATCCGGTTTTACACATCCGAGCAATATATGTGTAAATCACGAGCATGGCAAGTGAATTTTGGACGACATGAACAACCAGTCTACTTATGTAATCAGCCAATAGTATCTCCGAACGAGCCATCAGTGCCCAGGCCTGCTATCCACCTTCCACGCCACAAAACACCAGACACAATCCAACCAACCCGATCACACCACCGCGCCCAGCACTCACATGTTCCAGAGCCTGTCGAAAAACTCGCGGAAGCCGAAGACGTACATCTTGAGCAGGATCTCGATGATGAAGGCGGTGAGGAAGGCCCACTCGGCCTCGTCGGCGTCCAGTGCGATCGTGATGGCGTTTATCACGATCAGTACGTCGAAGAACAGCCGGAACAGCCTGCCGGACAGGGAGGGGGCGGAACGGGGGGCTGTCAGAGGTCACAGCGGTGTCAGGCGGACAGGGAGGGGGCGGAACGGGGGGCTGTCAGAGGTCACAGCGGTGTCAGGCGGACAGGGAGGGGGCGGAACGGGGGGCTGTCAGAGGTCACAGCGGTGTCAGGCGGACAGGGAGGGGGCGGAACGGGGGGCTGTCAGAGGTCACAGCGGTGTCAGGCGGACAGGGAGGGGGCGGAACGGGGGGCTGTCAGAGGTCACAGCGGTGTCAGGCGGACAGGGAGGGGGCGGAACGGGGGGCTGTCAGAGGTCACAGCGGTGTCAGGCGGACAGGGAGGGGGCGGAACGGGGGCTGTCAGAGGTCACAGCGGTGTCAGGCGGACAGGGAGGGGGCGGAACGGGGGGCTGTCAGAGGTCACAGCGGTGTCAGGAGGACAGGTAGGGGGCGGAACGGGGGGCTGTCAGAGGTCACAGCGGTGTCAGGCGGACAGGGAGGGGGCGGAACGGGGGGCTGTCAGAGGTCACAGCGGTGTCAGGCGGACAGGGAGGGGGCGGAACGGGGGGCTGTCAGAGGTCACAGCGGTGTCAGGCGGACAGGGAGGGGGCGGAACGGGGGGCTGTCAGAGGTCACAGCGGTGCCAGGCGGACAGGGAGGGGGCGGAACGGGGGCTGTCAGAGGTCACAGCGGTGTCAGGCGGACAGGGAGGGGGCGGAACGGGGGGCTGTCAGAGGTCACAGCGGTGTCAGGCGGACAGGGAGGGGGCGGAACGGGGGCTGTCAGAGGTCACAGCGGTGTCAGGCGGACAGGGAGGGGGCGGAACGGGGGGCTGTCAGAGGTCACAGCGGTGTCAGGCGGACAGGGAGGGGGCGGAACGGGGGGGCTGTCAGAGGTCACAGCGGTGTCAGGCGGACAGGGAGGGGGCGGAACGGGGGGCTGTCAGAGGTCACAGCGGTGTCAGGCGGACAGGGAGGGGGCGGAACGGGGGGCTGTCAGAGGTCACAGCGGTGTCAGGCGGACAGGGAGGGGGCGGAACGGGGGGCTGTCAGAGGTCACAGCGGTGTCAGGCGGACAGGGAGGGGGCGGAACGGGGGGCTGTCAGAGGTCACAGCGGTGTCAGGCGGACAGGGAGGGGGCGGAACGGGGGGCTGTCAGAGGTCACAGCGGTGTCAGGCGGACAGGGAGGGGGCGGAACGGGGGGCTGTCAGAGGTCACAGCGGTGTCAGGCGGACAGGGAGGGGGCGGAACGGGGGGCTGTCAGAGGTCACAGCGGTGTCAGGCGGACAGGGAGGGGGCGGAACGGGGGGCTGTCAGAGGTCACAGCGGTGTCAGGCGGACAGGGAGGGGGCGGAACGGGGGGCTGTCAGAGGTCACAGCGGTGTCAGGCGGACAGGGAGGGGGCGGAACGGGGGGCTGTCAGAGGTCACAGCGGTGTCAGGCGGACAGG
The DNA here is from genome assembly GCA_036785665.1 of Chirona hameri. Classification (NCBI taxonomy): domain Eukaryota; kingdom Metazoa; phylum Arthropoda; class Thecostraca; order Balanomorpha; family Balanidae; genus Chirona; species Chirona hameri. The sequence goes on from JAXIVJ010006179.1 coordinate 33,270, forward strand.
GAGGGGGCGGAACGGGGGGCTGTCAGAGGTCACAGCGGTGTCAGGCGGACAGGGAGGGGGCGGAACGGGGGGCTGTCAGAGGTCACAGCGGTGTCCGGAGGCAAGGAGGAAGGCAAGGAGGCAGGCAAACAGCCGGGACAGTCTGTCGCGGGTCGATTGGTACCACGTGCCGCGAAACGGACCTCCACACGGACCTCTACACAAGTGGGGGCGGGGGGACGCGCACTTCATACTCGAAGGTGACATGCGCCTCAACGCGAACCAGTTCCCTATGGTGCCGGCGACCCCCAGATGTGCAAGCTGCACTGCCCAGGCGGGCGGAACTGTTTGCGTAGCAAAATAGACAAAATTGACCCTCATCGCTTGAAGCACCACCACCACCAAATCACTGACGCCTGGAACCATTATTACTGCTATTGGACGGGTTTCCATGGCAACATCCTTTCAAGCTAGGCGAGTCTACAAGGCATATCAGCAGCGCAACAACTTCGAAATGTGCCTATTTTCTTCGGAGGCTTTGAAACATGCCGACTCATTCGAAGCAAGACAATACGTAGCACTGCTCCACCGGAGTGACGATGGCACCTTCTCTGCGGCTACACAGAGGTGGAACACGTTAAAGGTCTTTGACTCCATGACCCGATGGTGTATTGACATGGCAACTTCATTCCTGAAGTCCGTCCAGCCTGGACGTGGTGTGACGAAACTCGTCTTCTAATGCTGCCGTGCCCTGTGCGGCTACTTTTTCCTGACTCCCCGGCGACAGCTTTTTATTCACTAGTCCCGTACGAATTCTGGCTTTAGTGCGGCTCGTCGGACACTTCCAGCGGGGATCGTCCCAAGTCCGGCACACAGAGCTGAGGCGGCGCCGGATCAGGGAGGTATGGCCGGCCGGACACTCCGCTCCTGCTACCTGCTGCTGCTGCTGCCGCTGCTCTGCCGGCCCGCAGCCGCTGCCGTGCCGCACAGGGTCGACAACGTCACCACCAGTCACGTGGTTAGTAACGACGGTGTCATACTATAACACTGACATAGTGCCTTTGTAACGACAGTGTCATACTATAACACTGACATAGTGCCTTTGTAACGACGGTGTCATACTATAACACTGCCATAGCGCCTTTGTAACGACGGTGTCATACTATAACACTGACATAGTGCCTTTGTAACGACGGTGTCATACTATAACACCGACATAGTGTCTTTGTAACGACGGTGTCATACTATAACACTGACATAGTGCCTTTGTAACGACGGTGTCATACTATAACACTGACATAGTGCCTTTGTAACGACGGTGTCATACTATAACACTGACATAGTGTCTTTGTAACGACGGTGTCATACTATAACACTGCCATAGTGCCTTTGTAACGACGGTGTCATACTATAACACTGACATAGTGCCTTTGTAACGACGGTGTCATACTATAACACTGACATAGTGCCTTTGTAACGACGGTGTCATACTATAACACTGACATAGTGCCTTTGTAACGACGGTGTCATACTATAACACTGACATAGTGCCTTTGTAACGACGGTGTCATACTATAACACTGACATAGTGTCTTTGTAACGACGGTGTCCTACTATAACACTGACATAGTGCCTTTGTAACGACGGTGTCATACTATAACACTGACATAGTATCTTTGTAACGACGGTGTCATACTATAACACTGACATAGTATCTTTGTAACGACGGTGTCATACTATAACACTGACATAGTGCCTTTGTAACGACGGTGTCATACTATAACACTGACATAGTGCCTTTGCAACGACGGTGTCATACTATAACACTGCCATAGCGCCTTTGTAACGACGGTGTCATACTATAACACTGCCATAGCGCCTTTGTAACGACGGTGTCATACTATAACACTGCCATAGCGCCTTTGTAACGACGGTGTCATACTATAACACTGACATAGTGCCTTTGTAACGACGGTGTCATACTATAACACTGACATAGTGCCTTTGTAACGACGGTGTCATACTATAACACCGACATAGTGTCTTTGTAACGATGGTCCCACTTCCATGACTTCCTATTAACCCTCGACCTACGGGAGCTTTTTTCACCTTCGCCATACGGGGGGGGGGGGGGGGGCGGTCCTAAAAAGACCCCCTGTTAACTTCCAAACCAAGCAACATAGAGCAACGCGGTAAGAACCAACATGTTGCCCGTCATGTTTGGAATCTAACGGTATGCAATTTTCAGGTTTCGGGTTAACTGGTGACCTTCCCGGTCAAGTGAATGACCTCGGATCGATCACGTCCAGAACAGCGATTTTGCTGTCAGAAAACCTAAAAATTATAAATTGATAAATGCAAATAAAAAGGCATGTTCCTAGACCAGTTTTGTCTCAGAAATACAGAAAAAGTAATTATTTTTTCGTATCTGGTAAAAAAAGTACCAAAAAGTTATTAAAAATAATGACGTCATGAGTTTCTTACACTTAGGGATCCACCAGTCAAAAATAGAGATATTGCTTTGAAATTTGGTTTGGGTATTGTCCATACTCAGTTCTCTCACATATATTACGTTTTCTAACATCTTCGAAAATTTTGATTTTGTGGTGATTTAAAACAAAAATCCGTTTTTTATTTATTTTAGGGGTCAAAAACCCCAAATTTTGGAAATCCGAGATTGTCATTTTAACCCTCGCCCTACGGGGGTCCTAAAACGACCCCCCTGAGGTTTTTCTTGCATAACTTTTTAGACATGCGGCGCATCTTGGTGCCATTTTCAGTAGCTAAGTATACAACAATTATACGTATGCTGTAAACAAATTCATTGAAATTGGTTGAGAAATTTGGGAAATAATGATGTTTTGATGACGTCATGTTGGTGGAAAAGCGATACATGTTCGAAAAATCGTAGAAAACAGAGTTTTGAAGCAAATTGCAAACACAATTAAGCAAAGATATAAAATGTCATTTTCTTTAAAATGTCAATCTCGGATTTTCGAAATTTTGGGTTTTTGACCCCCAAAATGAACAAAAACTGTTTTTTTTTTGGGAAAAATCACCACAAAATCAAAATTTTCGAAGATGCCAAAAAAACGGAATATATATGAGAGAACTAAGTATGGACAATACTTAAACCAAATTTCAAAGAAATATCTCTATTTTTGACTGAATGATGGCTCCCTAAGTGTAAGAAATTCATTAAGTCATTTTTTAAAATCACCTTTTTGGACTTTTTTTTACCAGATACGAATAAATAATTACATTTTCTGTATTTCTGAGACAAAACTGGTCTAGGAACATGCCTTTTTATTTACATTTATCAATTTCTCATTTTGAGGTTTTCTGACAGACCAAAATCCCTGTTCTGGACGTGGTCGATCGAGGTCATTCACGTGACCTGGAAGATCACTCGTTGACCCGAAACCTAAAAATTGCATACCGTTAGATTCCAAACATGACAGGCAACATGTTGGTTCTTACCGTGTTGCTCTATGTAGCTTGGTTTGGAAGTTAACAGGGGGGGGGGGGGGGGGGTAGTTTTAGGACGTTAACATAAGACCACGTAGGGCGGGGGGGGGGGGGGGGTAAACATAAGACCACGTAGGGCGAAGGTGAAAAAGCTCCGATAGGGCGAGGGTTAAAGATGTTATTTTCAATCTTTGCTGAATTGCGTTTGCAATATGCTTCAAAACTCTGTTTTCGACGATTTTTCAAACATTTATTGTTTTTAAAACCAACATGTCATCAAACATACATCATTATCTCCTTAACTACCTAACCAATTTCAACGTTTTTGTTTACAGCATACGTATAATTGTTCTAAACGCAGCTACTAAAAATGTCAGCAAGATTCGCCGCATGTGTAAAAGTTATGCAAGAAAAACCTAAGGGGGGGGGGGGGGGGGGGGGGGGTGGGGGCGGGGGTTCGTTTTAGGACCATTATTATACTTAACGTGCAATCACTTCCTTAGCCTGGTTTGATCACTGCATAAGCCTGTAAGATGTTGCTCAACTAGGTTTCCACGTGACGCCATTTAAAAAGCCGCTGTTTCAGTCATTCCTGCTGACACAACACTGTTGTCAACACTGTTGTCAACAAACACTGTTGTCAACACTGTTGTCAACACTGTTGTCAACACTGTTGTCAACACTGTTGTCAACACTGTTGTGTGTGACACAACAGTGTTGTGTCAGCAGGAATGACTGAAACAGCGGCTTTTTAAATGGCGTCACGTGGAAACCTAGTTGAGCAACATCTTACAGGCTTATGCAGTGATAAAACCAGGCTAAGGAAGTGATTGCACGTTAAGTATAATAATGGTCCTAAAACGAACCCCCCCGCCCCCCCCCCCCCTAGGTTTTTCTTGCATAACTTTTACACATGCGGCGAATCTTGCTGACATTTTTAGTAGCTGCGTTTAGAACAATTATACGTATGCTGTAAACAAAAACGTTGAAATTGGTTAGGTGGTTTAGGAGATAATGATGTATGTTTTGATGACATGTTGGTTGAAAAACGATAAATGTTTGAAAAATCGTAGAAAACAGTTTTTAAGCATATCTCAAACGCAATTCAGCAAAGATAGAAAATTACATTATCTTTAATCCTCGCCCTACGTGAGCTTTTTTCACCTTCGCCCTACGGCGGGGGGGGGGGGGGGAGGAGGGTCCTAAAACTACCCCCTGTTAATTTCCAAACCAAGCTACATAGAGCAACACGGTAAGAACGAACATGTCGCCTGTCATGTTTGGAATCTAACGGTATGCAAGCTCAGCTGAAATGTGTTCCAACTTCAATCAGCACTGTTGTGACAACAGAACTGCTGGAAGTTGGAACACATTTCAGCTGAGCTGGAATTCAATGGCAATAACTTCTTGTCACGCTATACTGTTTTTTCTCTCTCTCAAATACCTACTAATTTATCAAAGCTGCCATCCTGAACATTGCACAACGACGCATCCAGCCTCCCAGTTTGGATGGACTAAACCATTTCACCAGAAAACGACTCCTTTCCCTGAGACTAAACCATTCCACCAAAAACTAACTCTATTTTTCAGTGGGAATTCGGCGGTTGCATTGTTACATTTTTTTTTTAATAGTTTTAGAATACGTAGTACATTTATTGATAACATCACAAGGGGTTTACTTTGACCATGAATACTGATTCGGCGAGGGGAGCACATTATCTGATATCTTATGGTAATATTTCGGCGTGGAATGCATGTCTAATGTAGAGCGGACCGTTCTGCCGGCAGTTCCTGGCGGACCTGGGCGCATGGCAGCCACCCGTGGCGGCCATGGCGGTAGGATGGCAGCCGCCGCTGCTGTGGCCAGCCCTGCCGGCACCAGAGACCAGATTCTTCTTCTCGGATAACCGAACACCCACGGGACGCCTTATTCCGGGCCTCGCCAAAAACAGCAGATGCTGTGGCATAGAAAACGACGGCACGAGGATAGTCGGCGGCGGCCCGGCACTCAGAAACCAATACCCCTGGATAGTCAGTATATGAACCCCGTCAACATCTGCAGAACGGCGCGCCATGGCCGTTTTCCGCATATATTAATGCATGCATAAGGCATTACATTGCTGCAGACGGACGGTAAAAGATGACAACTATTACAAGCAGACGGACAATTTTGATTTTATTTCCGATTTTATGCCACACAGATTTTGGCGACCACTAGCCGGTCATACAAGGATTGCTCATTCCACCGCTGCAAGTTTTCTTCGGTATTGATTGTGCATGTTATGTGAAGCGAAAAGTAAATCATTTGACGATCTGCCGCATGTATATCACTGTGAACACCCAATCACTACAAACTGAGGCAACTGCAGTTGCACAGATTGTCATTTGTACAGATAGGTGCGATAACATTTTCGCGTTAAAGAATGCCATACTAATATCATTTCGTCAGAATAGACCAAATATATAGCCCGGCCCCAGCCCAACATTTGTAAAGATAAACTGTGTAAAGATAAAAGATCGTAAAGATAAAATATAAACGTCCAACTATCGCAAGCGTTTGCAGCATGAAATAAAGTCACTCCGCATTACCTCACTGTGATCCTGACCCTGTTTTCGACAGGCGGCCATTGTCCTGACCCTGTTTTCGACAGGCGGCCATTGCCCTGACCCCGTTTTCGACAGGCGGCCATTGTCCTGACCCCGTTTTCGACAGGCGGCCATTGTCCTGACCCCGTTTTCGACAGGCGGCCATTGTCCTGACCCCGTTTTCGACAGGCGGCCATTGTCCTGACCCTGTTTTCGACAGGCGGCCATTGTCCTGGCCCCGTTTTCGACAGGCGGCCAATGTCCTGACCCCGTTTTCGACAGGCGGCCATTGTCCTGACCCTGTTTTCGACAGGCGGCCATGGTCGAGACAGGAACGGACAGTCCCATGTGCGGAGGAGCCCTGGTCAATAATCGATATGTGATGACAGCGGCCCACTGCACCGTGTCGTTAGCGGCCGCAGATGTTGAAGTCATTCTGGGGAAGCACCAAACAAATCAGAACTCAGGCACCGACCTGCGACTCGCCGTCCAGCAGGTAAGCTACTGGACATCACGCAGACCACACATCTGTTCACATGGGCGTCGCCACGGGCGGTGGCGGTGGCGGTGGCGGTGGCGGTGGTGATGGTGATGATGATGATGATGGCGGTGGTGGTGGTGGTGGTGGTGGTGGTGGTGGTGGTGGTGGTGGTGGTGGTGGTGGTGGTGGTGGTGGTGGTGGTGGTGGTGGTGGTGGTGGCGGCGGCGGCGGCGGCGGCGGCGGCGGCGGCGGCGGCGGCGGCGGCGGCGGCGGCGGCGGCGGCGGCGGCGGCGGCGGCGGCGGCGGCGGCGGTGGTGGTGGTGGTGGTGGTGGTGGTGGTGGTGGTGGTGGTGGTGGTGGTGGTGGTGATGATGATGATGGTGGTGGTGCTGGTGGTGATTGTGGTGGTTGTGGTGGTTGTGGTTGTGGTGGTTGTGGTGATGGTGGTTGTGGTGGTGGTGGTGGTTGTGTTGTGGTGGTTGTGGTGGTTGTGATGGTGGTGGGGAGCACCCTCATGATCTATTCCGTCCCTCTCCAGATTAGCAGGATTTTTGATTAACCGTATGAGAGTGGGAGGGCTAACCACCTGGTTGCCCCCAACTCTAAAGTATGTGGCGACGCTGCTAAAAAAACACATATTTTGTTTTGCCGCTTTTTTTGCTTAGCAATCATAACCAACTTGACCACACTCCCATGTAAAAGTTGCATATACCAGACGAGTAACGACGAGTGACCCGTAGATGAGCAATATGTCCCTAGATTAATACTTCAAGGGAATAGTCACCTGCACTGGAATAATCTTCTGGAAATTTGGCAGTGAGGGGTCGGTACCTGGAGCTGAAAAATACCAACACGCTTTAGTTTAAATGATATATGGCAGAGGCAAGAGCACGATTTCAAAGTTGGGGGAGGGGGGAGGGAGGGACAATTTTGACTAGCCACCCTATTTTTCTTCGCGGATTTGTTTATTTGTTTATTTGTTTATTTATTGACAATGAGCAACAGACATTCACCCAATTACAGCTCAAGTCGAGTAATTAAAACACGCGACGACACGACAGCAGCAGACACACGCACACAGTTGAAAACAGACGAGGCAAATATGATAACGAAAATGTGATACTAAAATAGAACAAAAGTTCATGAAACAGTAAATATGAATACGTTAAAAATAAACATAGGTGAACAATAGTTCACAGGCATGCTTTGAGGCTACGCAGACCTAAGAAAACGCTTGTAAAAGAACACATAAGATCGGTAAATGAGAAAACTCCAGCAGTAAAATAAGAGTAATAAAACTCGCATGCTCACATCACACACGCCCACACACAATCCCAACTCATCTCAACTCATGCTAGAACATTGCATAATCTAACAGGATCCAGAGAACATATTTGTTACTCCTTACAGTTTTTGTTTTCTGCTAGACTTCGAAATGTGCAGTTTTATACAGAAACCCCAATGGCAGCAGGCCCGGACGGGGCTTCGCCGCCCGGCGCTAGTTCCGCGTATGGCACACCAAGTAAACTTTTTCAAGTTAACTCGTCACTTCCGACCGATCCTGAAGTTAATGCATGCGCCCACTCGAGTCAGTTCATAATTCGGGCACCACCTACACTCCTTCTCTGCCATCTCCTCTGTAACTCTTCCCCCAGTACGGCCAAGTCCGGCCAGTTCGCACTCCGCTTCGAGTCGCAGTAGAGCGCTGTCGCGGGACCGCCGCCGGCCCGCCGCCGGTCTGCTAGTCTGTGACGGAAGTTAGCTGGCCGCAGATGACTTCCCAACCACCAGAGTCCGGTGACACGGACGGCCGTCGATGGGGACCGTTCGAGACACGCGCCGGAAACTCGGCCGATTTCAGCCGAACGCGAGACGGGGTGGCGACACAGCTGATTTCGGCCGAAAACGAGGCTTGAGGTTTAGGAAGCACCATTTCGACTTTCACTTCAACTGGAAGTCTTTCATAATGAATACTAATTTTAAAACACTTCAAAATTAAAAGAAATGTATTTTCATACTTGATAATTATATATTACCATGAACGTAGAACAATAGGGTTTTCATTCATAATAATCTCGGACAGGTACATTTCATCAGCTTTCAACACTGGTCTGGTGCCTTTTTTGCGGAACCAAATTTCGTCTCTTCTCTGTAAGATATGCCACATCGCACGCCTGGAATCTTCCGGTTAGAACCATCGAGCGAAGCCCTCCACGGGCGTCCACATTCACGGAGTGTTGCTGCAGGACCCAGGAGGGTTGTGCGAAAATTCGGTGAACGCCACCGACCAGAACCAGTAGCCCAGTGTCAATAGGTCTGGACTGCGAGAGGGCCACGTTCGATCGGTCAGGCGGCTGATGGCATGCCCGTCAAATATTTCAGTGAACGACAGCTGCACTGATCAGTGCAGCACTGCTGTCTGTGCACTGGTGGCCTATGGCACCATCTTGTTGCACCAAGAGACGGTCTCTTCTGACCTTTTGGCATACCTGAGGTCAGAGACCCTCTTGGAGAAGCTTCAGACCCACGACAAATGGTACACAGATGTAACACCCTGCTGGCGCTGACTCTTATTGAGTTTGAGATGACGGCCAAAATACAGAGTTCTCAAATTTCAAAATTGGCGCTTAAATTTAAGCACAGATGCGTTCTTTTTGTGCTTATTCTGAACATGATCCAATGAAACCGTAGCAAAACTGACACAATAACATGAAACATGAAAACATCTTCAGAAGCAAATGTCATTTGCTCATCACAAAATTATCACAGTATTTTTTCTTCTTCCTGCAACTCACTTCCTGGATGTGAAGTGATACAACATGTGACTGTCTCTAAAGCCATTGATCCATGAGGTTGAGTCAGGTCAACTATATGAGAAGTATGTTCACTATATAACAAAACAAAATGTGCACCTTATTTGTACATTCAATTGACAATATCCCGCAGAATTGAACTAACAATCTCTTGAATATAAACTACTTCGTGGCGATTGCCTGTTGACTGGGAGGTCCTGGGTTCGAGTCACTGCCACCCCCCCCCCCCCCCCCTCCTCCCCTGCCCGCAACCCATGTATGACTGTTCCGTCTTCATATGCACAAATACAAACCAGGGATGGGACGTTAAACCCCAGGACTAATTATTGTCCAAACCGCTACCTCTCATCCTGAAACATGAAGCTCGGCAAAGGTTGAGTACCCACTTGGTGATTCAAGGGAGCCCTGAAATCCTTACCCCTCCCCTGACGATGCGTAATGCGAAAATCCCCACCCCACCAGTACAAGTTTGTGTTTTTGTGTCACATGATAAGATGATGCTAACAAGTTTGTCATTTTTGGTGTCAAATGACAAGATGAAACACCATAGGAACACAACGTCCCATGGGTCATAACAGCAACATGAACGCTACCTCCATCAGGGATGATTCCGCCATCAGTGAGCTCTGATTTTGGGCTGCAGGGACACAAACAAGCATTGGACTTTTTCGGAAAAGCCAAAACCGAATGGCGAGGAGTGAGACAGCACAACACAATATATAAAACATATACAGGGTGTTTCATAATGAATGTCAATTTTAAAATTGTTACCATTTAAAGATACATTTAATATTTGTGTGTTTGTTGGACTACTCCACAACAGAACATCTGGACATTTGCATTTTTGTGGTGCAACTTTTCGTATCTAGCAAAACGGCCAGTGGCGGCGGATGGTATTTTCGGATGGGTGGGGGAAGCAAACCAGGGGGCCCTTCGGCCAAAAGGCCCCCTCCCACGGCCAAAAGCCCCCACCCAAAAAATGGCGCGAAATGGTATCTCCTCGGATTTAGACCACTATATTTTGCAGGGCCCCTAAATGGTCGAGAAGAAAAAAAACGCCGGACAGGCCCATGTTGAAGTATCAGGCCTTCCGAGGGCCCCTCAGGCCTACCGAGGGCCCCTCATGCCTACCGAGGGCCCCTCAGGCCTACCAATTCCCCCTCAGGCTGACTGAGGGCCTTCTGTCGGCCTTAGAGGTCCCCTTAGGCTGGTTGGGGGCACCTGGGGGCCCTCGGTCAACTTCATGGGGGCCCCTCTTACAAATTTATGAGGGGGGGGGGAAATCATGTTTGCCCCCCCCCCCCACCCAACTTCTTGAGTGGGGGGGGGGGGGGGGCAGCTGCCCCCCTAACCGCCGCCCCTGAAAACGGCTCCAGACAGCACGCCAAAGTTCAATGCGCTTTATGCCTTTTCCAATGGAGATGGCACATGGCTCGGGTCTTCTGAGTCAGCCAACTCCTGTACTGTACAGCTTTCAGTCAGTCTAGGTTTAACAAGGTGCCTTTCTTACCTCCGCCAGGTTCACGGACAACAAAACCAGTAGCCTAGTGGTGACAGACATGGGCTTATGGCGGTCCACAGTCAGTCAGTCAGACGACAGATCACTCGCCTGCAGAGCTTCAGCCAGGTTCCCGATGGGTTTGGGGTATAACTTTAACCTCATTGCTCACGAATGTTAGGATGCACCCCTCAAATGCGTTTTTCCAGCCCTATATCATGTGCCGAATCATCATGGAATCAATGATGGCTGTGTGAAGGTTATTACACGGGTTGGAAATCAAAATGTCCAACAATTCCCAACAATACTTGCAAATTTTCACGTGCTACGCCTATTTTTACTAATCGTACTTCCTATTTTAAAATTTACATTCTTTATGAAATATCCTGTAGAATCAAATCAAAACCAGCCTAGACCGATAGTACCGACAGTATTAATAATAATTCAACTTGTGTGACACAAGTTAAAGCAACTGAGACAAGCATTGCAAAGCTACAACAGATTGAAGCAAAACAAGTGTCTCACTTCACACCACTTGACGGTTCTCATCTTTTCTCATTACAGATTATCAATCATCCATCTTTCGATGCTGCAAAGTGTCTCACTTCACACCACTTGACGGTTCTCATCTTTTCTCATTACAGATTATCAATCATCCATCTTACGATGCTGCAAAGTGTCTCACTTCACACCACTTGACGGTTCTCATCTTTTCTCATTACAGATTATCAATCATCCATCTTTCGATGCTGCAAAGTGTCTCACTTCACACCACTTGACGGTTCTCATCTTTTCTCATTACAGATTATCAATCATCCATCTTTCGATGCTGCAAAGTGTCTCACTTCACACCACTTGACGGTTCTCATCTTTTCTCATTACAGATTATCAATCATCCATCTTACGATGCTGCAAAGTGTCTCACTTCACACCACTTGACGGTTCTCATCTTTTCTCATTACAGATTATCAATCATCCATCTTTCGATGCTGCAAAGTGTCTCACTTCACACCACTTGACGGTTCTCATCTTTTCTCATTACAGATTATCAATCATCCATCTTACGATGCTGCAAAGTGTCTCACTTCACACCACTTGACGGTTCTCATCTTTTCTCATTACAGATTATCAATCATCCATCTTACGATGCTGCAAAGTGTCTCACTTCACACCACTTGACGGTTCTCATCTTTTCTCATTACAGATTATCAATCATCCATCTTTCGATGCTGCAAAGTGTCTCACTTCACACCACTTGACGGTTCTCATCTTTTCTCATTACAGATTATCAATCATCCATCTTACGATGCTGCAAAGTGTCTCACTTCACACCACTTGACGGTTCTCATCTTTTCTCATTACAGATTATCAATCATCCATCTTACGATGCTGCAAAGTGTCTCACTTCACACCACTTGACGGTTCTCATCTTTTCTCATTACAGATTATCAATCATCCATCTTACGATGCTGCAAAGTGTCTCACTTCACACCACTTGACGGTTCTCATCTTTTCTCATTACAGATTATCAATCATCCATCTTTCGATGCTGCAAAGTGTCTCACTTCACACCACTTGACGGTTCTCATCTTTTCTCATTACAGATTATCAATCATCCATCTTACGATGCTGCAAAGTGTCTCACTTCACACCACTTGACGGTTCTCATCTTTTCTCATTACAGATTATCAATCATCCATCTTACGATGCTGCAAAGTGTCTCACTTCACACCACTTGACGGTTCTCATCTTTTCTCATTACAGATTATCAATCATCCATCTTACGATGCTGCAAAGTGTCTCACTTCACACCACTTGACGGTTCTCATCTTTTCTCATTACAGATTATCAATCATCCATCTTACGATGCTGCAACAGTTAACAACGACATCGCGCTGTTGAAACTGGCCTACGCGTTGTACCTGCCCGTCCATGGCAATTTGATTGCGCCAATCTGCATGCCCTCTAGAGGCACATATACACACAACAAAGTGGTGGTCGCCGGCTGGGGACTCACACAGGTAAACAGGATACAAACGCTTGTCTTATCTCTAGCGTGACGGTGATTTGTAAGTGAGTGAAGGCTTGTAATGTGTTTTATGCAAGGGCAACTTGCTAGCCTTGATAAGGGTAGGGGAGGGTGGGGCTACTAGGTACAGGGGCAAGTTGAATCAGTGCTAATAGCTTCCAGGCCACGTCTCTAGTTGTTTCGTCGCTCGGGTCTCAACCAGCTGTCACACGAAGTTGACATTGGGTGACGGTGACAAATTGTTACTGGTAGTATCATCAATGTGCCCCGAGATCAACTTGCCCCAATACCATTTCACATGGTTACGCTGGTAATACATGAGAAATGTAGATAGGCATCCATGTTGCCTTGGCATGCACAGTGCAGTGCAGTGCACATGTTCTGACCACTTCCTCGGCACAACCAGTGCGTCTGTCGGTGCTGCACGCAGTGGAATCCAATGAAACTATGTATGACCTCGCCCTCGATAGCGGGGGCGAGGGCTATAGTAATTGTATTGGATTCCACTGTGTGCAGCGCCGACAGACCGACCTCGGTGGTGCCGAGGAAGTGGCCAGAACATTTGCACTGCACTGTACGTGGCATTGCCACACGCCGTTGTTTCTAAAAAAAAATGGACTATCTAAATTAACTATCTGAAGAGCCTCCGTCTGTCTGTCGCTCACAACTCAAAATCGTTAGTGCTGCACGAGTCAAGCTATAGCGCTTTTAAAAGTTCCGACCAGCATGGGGTTCGAACCCATTACCTTTGCTTCACCAGTACAACACTCTAACCACAATTGAGCGAACCAGTCGGGTAACCACGGGTCCTGTAAGAAGGCTGCCTCTTCCCTACCACTCGCGGCTCGGCTCGGCATGGAGCGGAGCCTGTTCATCGGATGGGGCGGAGCCTGTGCGACCCGACCCCGGATCACGTGGTAGCCTGGGCTCGAGTGGCAGCGTCGCGTTGGGGGGGGGGGGGGGGGGAGGCGGAACATTCTGTGACCGGTAGGCTGGGTGTGAGGAAGCATAATAACGCTTATTGCTTAGGCCTTAGTGCTTATAGCCGTGCAATACTGCCATCCAAGTAATGATGACTGGCGTCTACGGGTTTGAGACAGGAGCGCACCAACGGCCACGCCTACAGTTCACCTAAACAGCATTTAACATGCTGTGTATCGACACTTTAACGACGAAAATAAACCACGGGGTGAACATGAGCAAGGCACCTCCTATTTAAGGGATCGGTGCTAGCCCGGGTAGGGTTAACGTGTGTCAACGAGTCGCTAGGCTACCGGCACAACGGGATAGCGGTTTATCTTAGATATCTCTTTCTAAAAAGTCCAACATGTAGCTCAGTCGGAAGAGCGCTGGGCTTCTGACCTCAACCGGTGCGGCAGGCCGGGTTCGAATCGCTTCGGCGCTCGCTATTTGCCCCCGACTGGAATGGCCTGCGGGTCACATTCAAGGTCAGGTGACGTTAGAGGGCGGGGCGGATCGTGTCCAGCTATGTCGGGCTCGCAAAACTTTGGCTTCTAAACTCTGCGGGCTACCAGGAATTGTGCGATCGGATTATAGGGTCAGGGCCTGAGCAACAATGTCTGCTTCGTGCGGGTCCTGCCATCGGAAAACCATCCATTCCAAAAGTACGGAATACATTTATAAATAAATGTCAATGAATTCAAGGGTTAGGGATGAGTGGGTCGGTCATCCTCCAGTACACTTGTGCTCTTCCAAGAAACATGTGGGTTGCACAAACCTTTGCAAGATAACACCCACTACCTTGAGATGGTCGCCGTATGTTTCTTTGTTCGGTTCGATCATATGCCATGGTTCTTCCGCCTCTGCTTCTAAAGGGACCGTCCATCGCCTCTGCTTCTAAAGGGACCGTCCAGGAATTACGGTACCATTGTTGCCCGTTGTTGACCCCTCTCCTCCCCTGTCACGATTTGTCACGCTGAAATGGACCCCCTTCTATACATATGTACTTACGCTACTCTGATGCCGACCCCGTGCGCAAAATGCGGTGCACATATTGGCCAGTGTCCACCCCCTGTCGTATATTAATTTTCAAAATGTTGCAGTCAATGTGAAGTGACGATCTGACCTCTCCCACTGCCCGTCAAGCTGATGGCGATTTTGTTCGTGCCTCCAGGAGGGTGGCTCAAGCCCCGACCGGCTGTACACCGTCAACCTGCGTATCATCAGCAACAGCCGCTGTAACAAACTGCTCCGGGGGAACCCGCACAGAGTCAGGGCCAACATGATATGTGCTGGTCCTCCGCACATCGCCGCCGGCGGCAAGGACGGCTGTCAAGTTAGTTTCCTTCATCTCAGGCCACAGCCCCTTGGGTGTTTGAATGCCTGCACTCTGGACATTTGCATGTATATTGCATAGGCTCCTGTGGTCAGCGCGAGTGGGATATCAATGGATCAGTCCACACCACCTCCTGCAACCAATACTCTACCAGTTAAACAGACTTATTGGGTCGAGAACCGAGCGGGCGGTTCCAAGTTTTTTTTCCCGGTAAATGTGAAAGAACACTTAAAACTTCGCTTTGCGCTGAAGAGGTCACGAAAAATGCTTACCGATTGCACTGGCTGCGATTCGTGCCGCGCTGCATTCATAAACATACTCGTGCTCGGCGGAACCAACGAACTCGACTTATTCCCGCCATAGCGCCAACCCGCCGGGTCCCGCCAGCGGTCGGCTTCGCTCCTGTCCCGTCCTTCAAACTTGGTCCCGTCCTTCAAACTTGGAAGTCTCGGAGATAGACTACGGCTGTTCTGTACCCCAACACTTATGTAATTTATATAATTATGTATATTTAACGTGACACTTTCTGGACCCGAAGAGGTGAGGCTATGGCGGAAATAAGTCGAGTGTGGGCTTTGCAAGTGGGTTTCAAAATGAAAAACCCGGTGCACGGTGCTTCTATACCCGACAACACAAAACTTCAAAACATCAATACGATACTTTTACACGAACATTTTATGCAAATTTTCAGGCACACCAACAGAGTACTTATCAAGAAATAAGCCTCTGAATACCACAGTTGGGTCGGGCCCCTCATACACATATTTCCCCTAGTTGACGGTAGACTTCGCGTCACAGAAAGGATCACACCGAGAGACCCAATCCCTCAGGCTTCACTCCGCTAGCTCACACCTTTACCCCTGCGAGGTGAAACTAGCGCGACGGCGTGGGCATCGACTATCGTACGCGGCGTCCTGGCTGACGCCATTTCACCAGGCCCGGTTGTGCTGACGCGCTATGTTTGGGCGGGGTCGCGTTTCAGGGTGACTCCGGCGGACCGCTGATAGTCCATCCCTGGTACAAGAGGGGCCGGAGATCTCTGGTGGGCATCGTCAGCTGGGGCAGGGGCTGCGCGCAGCCCAACACGCCTGGAGTGTACGCCAGAGTTACGTTCTTCCTCGACTGGCTGCTCGACAACATGCCGGACGCCAAGTATTGCTGAGGACGCCGACGGACGCCGGCCGCCATCGACGCCGGGCAGCAGTGTCCTCGGCTCGGAGTGCTCGTCCTCGGCTCCTGTCCTCCTGAATGTCCTCGGCTCTGAGGACGCCGACGGACGCCGGGCAGCAGCGTCCTCGGCTCGGAGTGCTCGTCCTCGGCTCCTGTCCTCCTGAATGTCCTCGGCTCATGTCCTCCTGAATGTCCTCGGCTCTAAGGACGCCGACGGACGCCGGTCAGCAGCGTCCTCGGCTCGGAGTGCTCGTCCTCGGCTCCTGTCCTCCTGAATGTCCTCGGCTCCTGTCCTCCTGAATGTCCTCGGCTCTGAGGACGCCGACGCCGGGCAGCAGCGTCCTCGGCTCTGAGTCCTCGTCCTCGGTTCCTGTCCTCCTGAATGTCCTCGGCTCTAAGGACGCCGACGGACGCCGGACAGCAGCGTCCTCGGCTCCTGTCCTCCTGAATGTCCTCGGCTCTGAGGACGCCGACGGACGCCGGGCAGCAGCGTCCTCGGCTCTGAGTCCTCGTCCTCGGCTCCTGTCCTCCTGAATGTCCTCGGCTCTGAGGACGCCGACGGACGCCGGGGAGCAGCGTCCTCGGCTCTGAGTGCTCATCCTCGGCTCCTGACCTGACTGTCCTCGGCTCCTGTCATCCTGAATGTCCTCGGCTCTGAGGACGCCGACGGACGCCGGGGAGCAGCGTCCTCGGCTCGTCTCGTGTCAGCCCTGCCGACCAACCCCGCGCCCCCGCGCATCCAGCACAAATGTGGCGGATATTAATTTTCCCGACAATTTTTGCATGCGTATTTAGGGCAATTTTAAGTAGATAGATCAGACCATAATATTCCACCAACGGGAAAAATACAAGTCACTTGTTGGTGGGTTTTCGGTGTACCTAAAGTTGCACATGTCAGGACGACACAGGCGTCACAGGCGTCGCATGTGGTGCGTGGCGGGATCCGATTCGGGCTGTATTTGTATTTGTTTTGGATGTCGAGAGGTGTCGAGATTTAAGCGGTTTCCGCTTTTGCACCGATCGACAGTTAATATGCAACTGTAACGTGTGTGTGTGTGTTTATTTAATAAATATATTTCAACTCAACTCAACACAAATACCACTCTTCAGGCGGGATATTGTGCCCAAGTTTAGGTGACTATTATGGCAACAAGTGTAAACGTTTATAGTAATTGTCATACGTCAAAGAAAAGCGCATTTCATGAACTTTGAGAAGCTTAAAATGTTATATGTGAGAAAAAAGTGTTTTATTGGTGTGTAGCTTACGCTGGCTCCGTAGTACACATTACACACACTACCACCAGATGATAGCCCTGGACGTCCTCTACCGTAGGGGATTCACGATTCTGGCTAATAGTTGTTTTCCTTGGACTCACGCTCAAATGAATGGGCCCGTGCCGGCGTACCTCATCCCGCCGTGCCGGCGTTGGCCAAAAAGGTCAAAATTCAGTGGCGGGTTAACGGTCAGTGAATCCACTTTAAGCTCATAATTGCTCATTTGTGTCACTCATATCTAAGGCAATAGGTCCACCCAATGTGTCTCGCGTCACTATCGTCTACCCCTCCAAGCCCCCCCCCCCCTAAAAACCGCCTCAGGTCAACTGAAGTCTACCAAAATATTCGCAATGTTAGTAGCTTTGGGTATGCTGGAAGGCTTGACGATATTGCGCTTACTTACTAAGAAAACGAATTTCCGCCACATTTTTTTTCCGATCTACCCCATGGTGCCGCGGCGCGGTTGGCAAAAGCGTCCACGTCGGGCGTGCGACGTCCTGGGATCAAGTATGACCCTTGCCAGTTGTTCCTCGATCGGCTCCTACCCAGGGTATGCCCGGGCCAGTGCCATGCCCAGAGGGCACGGCATCGCTTCACGTCCCAGAGCAGTCCTCTGATTCGCCGGGCCCGAGACATCGGGCGGGCCCCAGTGTGAGCAGCCCCAGTGTGAGCACGAGCGCCGCCCGGGATCACTGACAGCAAGCGTGCGGTCGTGACTGCCCCGCTAGGCGAGTGCCGAAAACATTGAACCTCTGCCATGTATGTAGTGCGTGTGTGTACGTACCATATGCGTGCCTGCAATTCCGGTGGGGTGGCTGGGCCGTGTTATAGGCCCCGCCCCTTCCCCACCCGGGCTAACCCGGGGCCAGCCCGGGTGCCAGTCCTCAGCATGAGCTGCGGGGCCGGTCGGCCGGTCGGGCGTGCGGGGCGCCGGCCCTGCTGGTCGACGGCTCGCACGCCCGGCCGGTGGCGAGGGGGCGCCGCTTCGCGGAGATGAGCCGCGGAAAACCGCGAGGCGGCGCGGGTTTCCCATGAGGTCGCCTATGAGGTCGCCTATGAGGTACGCCTATGTATGCATGATGTATGAAATACAAACAAAATGGGAAAAATGCGTGCTTGCAATTAACAAGAAGCTCAAGTAGGATATCATTTTTTTTTAACTTTAGCCGTCTGTATCGAACCTTGAATCGAACACAACCAAGATGGGGAAAGTGAAAGAAGAGCATGAAGATAAAGAAAAGGGAAAAACGTAAAAAGAAAGGAAAAAGAGTAAGAGAAAGTAAAACCAAGGAATGTGAATGAGGAAAGGAACATAAATCAAATTAGACAACAATAATTACTAGTTGACGAATTCAAGACTCAAATTAGACAACAATAATTACTAGTTGACGAATTAAAGACTCAAATTAGACAATAATTACTAGTTGACGAATTAAAGCCTAAACGACTAAAAATGAAGTACTGCCCAATGTTGCAGTAATACGTGTCACTTTCGTGCGTCCTATATAGTCCGCGACAGAGTAACCAGCAGTATTGGGAGGTTCCAGACGCAGCTGGTTCCTGGTTAGATTCAACAACTAAAGCAGAGCACACATCACCTAATCCTGTCATGCTGTAACATTGCGGTGATACGCCGGCTTCCTTGTCGCATGAGCTTCGCTTAGGCATTATATTAGCATATGTTCTCTTTAATTTAATCATATTTCCGCATGCCGCCATTGGCATAATGTTACCCACATACACACCAATGCCATTCTCATTACAATATTCAGGGCTGCGGAGTCGACAGAATTCTAGCAACTCCGACTCCGACTCCGACTCCGACTCCGACTCCGACTCCGACTCCGACTCCAACTCCAACTCCAACTCCAACTCCGACCTATATCCGTTCTCCAACCGCATGCTAGGAAGCAATATCTGCAATGCCATCTATTTTCTCCGTTTGTCTTTATTCTAAACAGTATTGCGAACAATGCTACGCCACCCGAGCACGGGCGCGGCGTGGCGACCGCGCGTCCAGCCCAGTCGCGCCCGCCTGCAGGCGGCGGAACCCGCGAAACGGGCACCAAGGGGTGAGCGCAGCCAGCCGCCGCCGGCCCAGCTCGCAGCAGCTGGGGCCCCAGCTCGTTCCAGCTCGTCTTCGCTGGAGCCGCTGTTGCTCCCGGATACTGCGCTGTCTTACAGCTGGCCAGTCAGTGCGCCGCTCTCCGCCGCCTCGCCTCCGGCAAGGGCAACCAAGTTTATCAGTCAGGGGTGTGGATTTCCAAAACAATCATTGGAGGTGCTCAAGGACGGATGTACATCGTGTCACGCCCCTAAACGACTGAAATCGACCGCAAATTTGCACATTTTCTTATTTTTAATTAAATATAAAAACTTTCTTTTACACAGTTTTAAACATAGCTATCCTTTGCGGTCGTGTCACAGCCACTGGCCAGTGTTTAGCTGAGCACTTATCGGATTATCGGATTGCTATCTCTTTTTTATATCGGTGACCTAAGGTCAGGTCAGTTTCGCGACCTTCCCATTATAAGGCAACGATAAAATATACAAATGTTTTCGTATTAGAGCCTAGAGGATACGGATTAGACTATAATAACTATTTAAGATTATGCTATTGTAGCTCATTTTTGATGACCCAAGTACAATTATTGCTCAGACAGTGCCCCCTACAAGATCGAGCGAGGTCATCTGAGGTAACCAGCCCTTCTTTGCCAATAACTCTTGATATCATAAAATGAAGATAAGAACGTACATTGCGCAGCACAACATATCTGGTTCACCACATGACCTTAAAGGAAATAGTTCACCTTCAACATGGGATTTTGAACTGAAATAGCAGTTTTGTAGCCCGTGTTGAGAAATCCTTATCTGCAACTTTTCTTGGCTGAAAAGACTCTCCAGCCGAAGATATTTGAGTTTTTGGCGAAGGAATGCGGCGCATATATGATATACCGTACCGTCTGAGAGTGCCAGCACTACCAGCGCAGACCAATAACGCACACCATAACATTAATAATTTACGACCTTTTGTCCTGAATTAACGCGATGTAGGTCCATTTTTGAAAAGAAAAAAAGAAACTATTAAAAAATATAATAAAATCGTGTTCTGAAAAATTTCCGAAGGTGAACTATTTCCTTTAAATTACCTTGACCTGAGGTAAAATTTGAATTTGACTTAGGTAACCTGGTCACCATGGTATGATTCGAATCTCCTTGACGAAACGAGCACTACAATGGGCGCCGTGTGACCATAAGAGTCAGTGCGTCCAAAACTCCAATCATCATCAGATGACGTTAAAATGATTGCCCTATCTTCATCAGGCGGAAATCTACCGATATATGTGTAAACCATAGGTTTCGTTTTCCACCTATTTTCTTTCGAAGGGGTGTAAAGTTAATGTCCCAAGGCCGACGACTATTCCACCGACCAAAGTAATCGCCAATTGCCAAAAAGTCGACTCCAACTAAGGCCGGAGTTGGTAAGATTTTAGAGACTCCGACTCGGCCAAAACTGCCGACTCCGACTCCGCAACCCTGAATTCATCGTAGTAAGTATTAATACTTACCAACTTTATCAAGAGCATTACGCAAATCTGAAATGTGTTAAGACTAAATGAACACAATGATAACCCGCGCGCGACCGGGGTCTCAGCAGAACACCATTGACCGCGGGGAGGGGGCCAAATACTGCCCCTCGTTATCTCCGGAACCAATGATCGCAGCGAGACGCGCAACGCGGCATTCGACAACTCTCGATGAGACGCATCTAAAGCATACTATACATTTTCAAATTGAGGTCACATCAGGTCAAGGTCGGGCCAAAGGTTAACATGGAGGCATTTGAGTATATGGACCATACTTTCCATCCATAGCCTTTGATTGCGACCATGCTCACCCAAAGTCCTCCCAAAGGTATAATACACATCCCGCATGACCTAAAATGAGATTGTTGGCAAAGGTCAAGGTCAAGATCAGGTCACAAAAGGTCACTATACGCAGACAATTTCCGAAAGTCAGGCAATATACAGTTTATGGGCTATATTACACGTATAATTCGATAGTGGTGGTCATTTTACCATCTGACCTTATTTAAGTAAAGTTAGTGTCAAGTTTAGGTCAAGTTCAGGTCACATATGGCCAAAATTTGAAATTGATAAATCTAAATACGAAAGGCATGTTTCTAGACCAGTTTTGTCTCAGAAATACAGTGCTGGCATTTATGTGCCGGTATCTGGTCAATAAAAGCAAAAACAAACGTTATTTCAAAATATGTCGTCATGAGTTACTCATACTTAGGGAGCCATAAGTCAGTCAAAAAAGATATTGCTTTCAAATTTGGTTTTGGTATTGTCCATATGTAATTTCACTTACATATATTCCGTTTTTTTAATATCTTTGAAATTTTTTATTTCGTGGGCATTTTTCCGAAGAAAAAGTGTTTAAAAAACAAAAATTGGGTCAAAAAACAATATTTTCACAAATCTGAGATAGCCATTTTGTAGGCATTGCAATTTGCTATCTTTTGACTTTTTTTTTGCATTTTGCTTAAAAAAAGTGGCATTTGTACGGCCTGTTAAAGTGTGACTGATTTTATCGTAAAACTCGTGTGTAGTGACGTCACTAAATTTGCTATATCTACACAAATTATCGACGAAATTGCTTCATTTTCGCACAGGAGATGTAAAATTGATGTGGGAGAAGGTACCCAAAGTTTCACGTTGATAGCTCCATGGTGTGAGTCATCGCGAAAATTCGTCAGGGGGCAATATTGCCCCCCCCCCGCCCCGGTCAAGCGCGGGAAGCGCGGGATAAAATGTACCTTGAGATAATATGTCTGAATAGGTGATTAAAATGCCATTCGATTCATAGTTCACGAAGACTGCTGGATGGCTGACCTCTGTTGGCCAGAGCTGCACCACTGACCACCGACTACTGCTGGATGGCTGACCTCTGTTGGCCAGAGCTGCACCACTGACCACCGACTACTACTGGATGGCTGACCTCTGTTGGCCAGAGCTGCACCACTGACCACCGACTACTACTGGATGGCTGACCTCTGTTGGCCAGAGCTGCACCACTGACCACCGACTACTACTGGATGGCTGACCTCTGTTGGCCAGAGCTGCACCACTGACCACCGACTGACCTTCGCCTGACGGCGCGGCGCAGCAGCACGGACGGCATGGAGTTGTAGCAGCGTGGGAACAGCCGGGCCAGCAGCACGGTGCGGTCCGTCACCTCGGTCACCCTGACATTCAGCAGGTCGGCCAGCTGGTACAGGTCGCGCTCATCTGACGGCAGACGACACGGACACAACTTTGACGATACAGCTAACACCAATCATAGCGTCATAATGATGATGATGATGATGCTTATGATGATTATGATGATGATGATGATGTTGATGATGATGATGATGATGCTTATGATGATTATGATGATTATCATGATGATGATGATGATGATTGGGGCTTACAAGCGCCGCAACGGATCATAACATAACGCTCCTGGTGACACCTTCCCTACCCATGCCAACCTAACACTACATACTCACAGATAATAACGTCTGTGCCCCTGGTGACACCTTCCCTACCCATGCCAACCTAACACTACATACTCGCAGATAATAACGTCTGTGCTCCTGGTGACACCTTCCCTACCCATGCCAACCTAACACTACATACTCACAGATAATGTCTGTGCTCCTGGTGACACCTTCCCTACCCATGCCAACCTAACACTACATACTCACAGATAATAACGTCTGTGCCCCTGGTGACACCTTCCCTACCCATGCCAACCTAACACTACATACTCACAGATAATAACGTCTGTGCTCCTGGTGACACCTTCCCTACCCATGCCAACCTAACACTACATACTCACAGATAATAACGTCTGTGCCCCTGGTGACACCTTCCCTACCCATGCCAACCTAACACTACATACTCGCAGATAATAACGTCTGTGCTCCTGGTGACACCTTCCCTACCCATGCCAACCCAACACTACATACTCGCAGATAACGTCTGTGCCCCTGGTGACACCTTCCCTACCCATGCCAACCTAACACTACATACTCGCAGATAATAACGTCTGTGCTCCTGGTGACACCTTCCCTACCCATGCCAACCCAACACTACATACTGACAGATAATAACGTCTGTGCTCCTGGTGACACTTACCCTACCCATGTCAACCCAACACTACATACTGACAGATAATAACGTCTGTGCTCCTGGTGACACTTACCCTACCCATGTCAACCCAACACTACATACTCGTTACACACTCCCTGCGGCCTTCGTAGCGCACAGGCTTCGGTCGACTCGGCTGAGTCGTGACCGCACCTCCCTCCCTAACTGGCCAGGGTGTTCACATACCTGTCAGTACCCCTCCCGCCCCTGCCTGCCTGCCTGCGCACCGAGCAGTCCGGAGCGCTGCGGGTCGAGCACGCGCCAGAGGATGTCCACCAGCTGCGGACCGAGCGCAGGTCGCAGCACGGCCATCACTTGGTCGTAGTCGGAGCGGATCACGGCGCCGCCGTGGCCCAGCAGGGAGAAGGCCCGTGACATGAGGAGTCGCCGCGCCGCCACCGCCGTCTGCACGTCTTTCTGCCGGACACCGCCGGAGACGCACGGTGGGGGAGCGAAACGTAAGCTAAATGTAACGGAGGATAAAGCAGAGCTCAGGGGAGGGAAACGTAAGCTAAATGTAACGGAGGATAAAGCAGGGCTCAGGGGAGGGAAACGTAAGCTAAATGTAACGGAGGATAAAGCAGAGCTCAGGGGAGGGAAACGTAAGCTAAATGTAACGGAGGATAAAACAGAGCTCAGGGGAGGGAAACGTAAGCTAAATGTCACGGAGGATAAAGCAGAGCTCAGGGGAGGGAAACGTAAGCTAAATGTAACGGAGGATAAAGCAGAGCTCAGGGGAGGGAAACGTAAGCTAAATGTAACGGAGGATAAAACAGAGCTCAGGGGAGGGAAACGTAAGCTAAATGTAACGGAGGATAAAGCAGAGCTCAGGGGAGGGAAATGTAAGCTAAATGTAACGGAGGATAAAGCAGAGCTCAGGGGAGGGAAACGTAAGCTAAATGTAACGGAGGATAAAACAGAGCTCAGGGGAGGGAAACGTAAGCTAAATGTAACGGAGGATAAAGCAGAGCTCAGGAGAGGGAAACGTAAGCTAAATGTAACGGAGGATAAAGCAGAGCTCAGGGGAGGGAAACGTAAGCTAAATGTAACGGAGGATAAAGCAGAGCTCAGGGGAGGGAAACGTAAGCTAAATGTAACGGAGGCTAAAGCAGAGCTCAGGGGAGGGAAACGTAAGCTAAATGTAACGGAGGATAAAGCAGAGCTCAGGGGAGGGAAACGTAAGCTAAATGTAACGGAGGCTAAAACAGAGCTCAGGGGAGGGAAACGTAAGCTAAATGTAACGGAGGATAAAGCAGAGCTCAGGGGAGGGAAACGTAAGCTAAATGTAACGGAGGATAAAGCAGAGCTCAGGGGAGGGAAACGTAAGCTAAATGTAACGGAGGCTAAAACAGAGCTCAGGGGAGGGAAACGTAAGCTAAATGTAACGGAGGATAAAACAGAGCTCAGGGGAGGGAAACGTAAGCTAAATGTAACGGAGGATAAAGCAGAGCTCAGGGGTGGGAAACGTAAGCTAAATGTAACGGAGGATAAAACAGAGCTCAGGGGAGGGAAACGTAAGCTAAATGTAACGGAGGATAAAGCAGAGCTCAGGGGAGGGAAACGTAAGCTAAATGTAACGGAGGCCAAAACAGAGCTCAGGGGAGGGAAACGTAAGCTAAATGTAACGGAGGATAAAGCTGAGCTCAGGGGAGGGAAACGTAAGCTAAATGTAACGGAGGTTAAAACAGAGTTCAGGGGAGGGAAACGTAAGCTAAATGTAACGGAGGCTAAAGCAGAGCTCAGGGGAGGGAAACGTAAGCTAAATGTGTCCTAATAGGCTAAATGTAACGGAGGCTAAAACAGAGCTCAGGGGAGGGAAACGTAAGCTAAATGTAACGGAGGATAAAACAGAGCTCAGGGGAGGGAAACGTAAGCTAAATGTAACGGAGGATAAAGCAGAGCTCAGGGGAGGGAAACGTAAGCTAAATGTAACGGAGGATAAAACAGAGCTCAGGGGAGGGAAACGTAAGCTAAATGTAACGGAGGATAAAGCAGAGCTCAGGGGAGGGAAACGTAAGCTAAATGTAACGGAGGATAAAGCAGAGCTCAGGGGAGGGAAACGTAAGCTAAATGTAACGGAGGTTAAAACAGAGCTCAGGGGAGGGAAACGTAAGCTAAATGTAACGGAGGATAAAGCAGAGCTCAGGGGAGGGAAACGTAAGCTAAATGTAACGGAGGCTAAAACAGAGCTCAGGGGAGGGAAACGTAAGCTAAATGTAACGGAGGATAAAGCAGAGCTCAGGGGAGGGAAACGTAAGCTAAATGTAACGGAGGCTAAAACAGAGCTCAGGGGAGGGAAACGTAAGCTAAATGTAACGGAGGATAAAGCAGGGCTCAGGGGAGGGAAACGTAAGCTAAATGTAACGGAGGATAAAACAGAGCTCAGGGAAGGGAAACGTAAGCTAAATGTAACGGAGGATAAAACAGAGCTCAGGGGAGGGAAACGTAAGCTAAATGTAACGGAGGATAAAACAGAGCTCAGGGGAGGGAAACGTAAGCTAAATGTAACGGAGGATAAAGCAGAGCTCAGGGGAGGGAAACGTAAGCTAAATGTAACGGAGGATAAAGCAGAGCTCAGTGGAGGGAAACGTAAGCTAAATGTAACGGAGGCTAAAACAGAGCTCAGGGGAGGGAAACGTAAGCTAAATGTAACGGAGGATAAAACAGAGCTCAGGGGAGGGAAACGTAAGCTAAATGTAACGGAGGATAAAGCAGAGCTCAGGGGAGGGAAACGTAAGCTAAATGTAACGGAGGCTAAAGCAGAGCTCAGGGGAGGGAAACGTAAGCTAAATGTAACGGAGGATAAAGCAGAGCTCAGGGGAGGGAAACGTAAGCTAAATGTAACGGAAGCTAAAGCAGAGCTCAGGGGAGGGAAACGTAAGCTAAATGTAACGGAGGATAAAGCAGAGCTCAGGGGAGGGAAACGTAAGCTAAATGTAACGGAGGATAAAACAGAGCTCAGGGGAGGGAAACGTAAGCTGAATGTAACGGAGGATAAAACAGAGCTCAGGGGAGGGAAACATAAGCTAAATGTAACGGAGGATAAAACAGAGCATATCACAGTGATTAATGACAAATCAGCAGGGTACAAGCGACTAGTGGTATATTACGTTCTCACGAAGAAAGTTCCCTCAGAAAGACGGTGGCGCACCTGATACACCGTGCGACAGCTCCCAGTCCCACCGACCGACATTCCACACAGACACGGACCAACTGATCCACAGGCACTGCACGACACCGACCGACATTCGACACAGACACGGACCAACTGATCCACAGGCACTGTACGACACCGACCGACATTCCACACAGACACGGACCAACTGATCCACAGGCACTGCACGACACCGACCGACATTCCACACAGACACGGACCAACTGATCCACAGGCACTGCACGACACCGACCGACACTCCACACAGACACGGACCAACTGATCCACAGGCACTGCACGAATCCCTCTCCCATTCACCGGCATTCCACACAGACACGGACCAACTGATCCACAGGCACTGCACGAATCCCTCTCCCATTCACCGGCATTCCACACAGACACGGACCAACTGATCCACAGGCACTGCACGAATCCCTCTCCCATTCACCGACATTCCACACAGACACGGACCAACTGATCCACAGGCACTGCACGAATCCCTCTCCCATTCACCGACATTCCACACAGACACGGACCAACTGATCCACAGGCACTGCACGAATCCCTCTCCCATTCACCGGCCTCCACACAGACACGGACCAACTGATCCACAGGCACTGCACGAATCCCTCTCCCATTCACCGGCCTCCACACAGACACGGACCAACTGATCCACAGGCACTGCACGAATCCCTCTCCCATTCACCGGCATTCCACACAGACACGGACCAACTGATCCACAGGCACTGCACGAATCCCTCTCCCATTCACCGACATTCCACACAGACACGGACCAACTGATCCACAGGCACTGCACGAATCCCTCTCCCATTCACCGGCCTCCACACAGACACGGACCAACTGATCCACAGGCACTGCACGAATCCCTCTCCCATTCACCGGCATTCCACACAGACACGGACCAACTGATCCACAGGCACTGCACGAATCCCTCTCCCATTCACCGGCCTCCACACAGACACGGACCAACTGATCCACAGGCACTGCACGAATCCCTCTCCCATTCACCGGCATTCCACACAGACACGGACCAACTGATCCACAGGCACTGCACGAATCCCTCTCCCATTCACCGGCATTCCACACAGACACGGACCAACTGATCCACAGGCACTGCACGAATCCCTCTCCCATTTACCGGCCTCCACACAGACACGGACCAACTGATCCACAGGCACTGCACGAATCCCTCTCCCATTCACCGGCATTCCACACAGACACGGACCAACTGATCCACAGGCACTGCACGAATCCCTCTCCCATTCACCGGCCTCCACACAGACACGGACCAACTGATCCACAGGCACTGCACGAATCCCTCTCCCATTCACCGACATTCCACACAGACACGGACCAACTGATCCACAGGCACTGCACGAATCCCTCTCCCATTTACCGGCCTCCACACAGACACGGACCAACTGATCCACAGGCACTGCACGAATCCCTCTCCCATTCACCGGCATTCCACACAGACACGGACCAACTGATCCACAGGCACTGCACGAATCCCTCTCCCATTTACCGGCCTCCACACAGACACGGACCAACTGATCCACAGGCACTGCACGAATCCCTCTCCCATTTACCGGCCACGAGACCAGACGTAGCGACCGTGCGTACCTTGAGATGTTTCCTGTAGCTGTTGTAGATGACCGCCAGGATGACGTTCATGAAGAGGTACAGGCTGATCAGCAGAAACACCACGAAGAAGAGAAACATGGGCGGCGAAGCGTTCAGCGCAGGCATCCTGCGGGGAACACAGGCGGCACAGTCAGGAAGGCTTCACTCCAGAGCTGCGACAGACAGGCGTTCTTCTCAATCCTCACTAACGGGATAGGCGACCTTTTCAATCTCCGCCGACGAGTCAGCGTCAGCGCCAGGGCACATTGTCACGCTCACTCTGCAATTCTCGCTCGCGCTGGAGGTGTGTGGATTAGCACCCACCCACCCACCCACCCGCCCGCCCGCCCGCCCGCCCGCCCGCCCGCCCGCCCGCCCGCCCGCCCGCCCGCCCGCCCGCCCGCCCGCCCGCCCGCCCGCCCGCCCGCCCGCCCGCCCGCCCGCCCACACACACACACACACACACACACACACACACACACACACACACACACACACACACACACACACACACACACACACACACACACACACACACACACACACACACACACACACACACACACACACACACACACACACACACACACACACACACACACACACACACACACACACACACACACACACACACACACACACACACACACACACACACACACACACACACACACACACACACACACACACACACACACACACACACACACACACACACACACACACACACACACACACACACACACACACACACACACACACACACACACACACACACACACACACACACACACACACACACACACACACACACACACACACACACACACACACACACACACACACACACACACACACACACACACACACACACACACACACACACACACACACACACACACACACACACACACACACACACACACACACACACACACACACACACACACACACACACACACACACACACACACACACACACACACACACACACACACACACACACACACACACACACACACACACACACACACACACACACACACACACACACACACACACACACACACACACACACACACACACACACACACACACACACACACACACACACACACACACACACACACACACACACACACACACACACACACACACACACACACACACACACACACACACACACACACACACACACACACACACACACACACACACACACACACACACACACACACACACACACACACACACACACACACACACACACACACACACACACACACACACACACACACACACACACACACACACACACACACACACACACACACACACACACACACACACACACACACACACACACACACACACACACACACACACACACACACACACACACACACACACACACACACACACACACACACACCGACAACGCAGGGTCGGTGCACTGTGGTCGGATTGACCGTTCTAGCACGACACGGGTCCAAAAATAAATTATCGGGAAATGCTATGCAAATGCTGTGTTGCTATGTGTTGTATGTGTTGCTGTTGCTATGTGTTGTATGTGTTGCTGTTGCTATGTGTTGTATGTGTTGCTGTTGCTATGTGTTGTATGTGTTGCTGTTGCTATGTGTTGTATGTGTTGCTGTTGCTATGTGTTGTATGTGCTGCTGTTGCTATGTGTTGTATGTGTTGCTGTTGCTATGTGTTGTATGTGTTGCTGTTGCTATGTGTTGTATGTGTTGCTGTTGCTATGTGTTGTATGTGTTGCTGTTGCTATGTGTTGTATGTGTTGATGTTGCTATGTGTTGTATGTGTTGCTGTTGCTATGTGTTGTATGTGTTGCTGTTGCTATGTGTTGTATGTGTTGATGTTGCTATGTGTTGTATGTGTTGCTGTTGCTATGTGTTGTATGTGTTGCTGTTGCTATGTGTTGTATGTGTTGCTGTTGCTATGTGTTGTATGTGTTGCTGTTGCTATGTGTTGTATGTGTTGCTGTTGCTATGTGTTGTATGTGTTGCTGTTGCTATGTGTTGTATGTGTTGCTGTTGCTATGTGTTGTATGTGTTGCTGTTGCTATGCGTTGTATGTGTTGCTGTTGCTATGTGTTGTATGTGTTGCTGTTGCTATGTGTTGTATGTGTTGCTGTTGCTATGTGTTGTATGTGTTGCTGTTGCTATGTGTTGTATGTGTTGCTGTTGCTATGTGTTGTATGTGTTGCTGTTGCTATGTGTTGTATGTGTTGCTGTTGCTATGTGTTGTATGTGTTGCTGTTGCTATGTGTTGTATGTGTTGCTGTTGCTATGGGTTGTATGTGTTGCTGTTGCTATGTGTTGTATGTGTTGCTGTTGCTATGTGTTGTATGTGTTGCTGTTGCTATGTGTTGTATGTGTTGCTGTTGCTATGTGTTGTATGTGTTGCTGTTGCTATGTGTTGTATGTGTTGCTGTTGCTATGTGTTGTATGTGTTGCTGTTGCTATGTGTTGTATGTGTTGCTGTTGCTATGTGTTGTATGTGTTGCTGTTGCTATGTGTTGTATGTGTTGCTGTTGCTATGTGTTGTATGTGTTGCTGTTGATATGTGTTGTATGTGTTGCTGTTGCTATGTGTTGTATGTGTTGCTGTTGCTATGTGTTGTATGTGTTGCTGTTGCTATGTGTTGTATGTGTTGCTGTGTTGCTATGTGTTGTATGTGTTGCTGTTGCTATGTGTTGTATGTGTTGCTGTTGTTATGTGTTGTATGTGTTGCTGTTGCTATGTGTTGTATGTGTTGCTGTGTTGCTGTGTTGCTATGTGTTGTATGTGTTGCTGTTGCTATGTGTTGTATGTGTTGCTGTTGCTATGTGTTGTATGTGTTGCTGTTGCTATGTGTTGTATGTGTTGCTGTGTTGCTATGTGTTGTATGTGTTGCTGTTGCTATGTGTTGTATGTGTTGCTGTTGCTATGTGTTGTATGTGTTGCTGTTGCTATGTGTTGTATGTGCTGCTGTTGCTATGTGTTGTATGTGTTGCTGTTGCTATGTGTTGTATGTGTTGCTGTTGCTATGTGTTGTATGTGTTGCTGTTGCTATGTGTTGTATGTGTTGCTGTTGCTATGTGTTGTATGTGTTGCTGTTGCTATGTGTTGTATGTGTTGCTGTTGCTATGTGTTGTATGTGTTGCTGTTGCTATGTGTTGTATGTGTTGCTGTTGCTATGTGTTGTATGTGTTGCTGTTGCTATGTGTTGTATGTGTTGCTGTTGCTATGTGTTGTATGTGTTGCTGTTGCTATGTGTTGTATGTGTTCGGAATTCTTCATACCACATTGTCCTGGGCTTTGTTTTGCAATACGGGTGTTATGTCATGGCGAAAACCTAACTTAAACTCCGCCCCCCGCACATTTCGGCAGCGTGTCTTTGGAGCAAGAGAACGCACCAAATTTAAGAAGGAAATGTACATAATATACACCAAAAGATTGCTCTGAATCTGGGGGAACATAATTAACCCAAAATTATTGGCAATCACACAATCGCTTATGCTGTAAATGTACACCAAAGTATTATAGACAAATGGTCGGTACAAAATTATCGAATAAATATATAAAGCGACCTACAAAAATGTACCCCGAGTACCCCGACAAAAACCATACCACATGTCTATGAGACTGTGCACTCCGTGTTCCACCGCGCAATTTTTGCTCCTACTCGCAACTCTGCGTGGCAGGTCGATAAGGATCCGTATTTCGAAAACTACCCGTGTGCATACTACGCTCACTACGTGATTAGCCAGAATTGTGTATCCAGTTTTTGGTGAGACTTTCCCATTTCCTCTTCCTCATTTTATCTTTTTCATGCATGTATATTCTCCCCATCCTCCTCGGTGAGAGGGATGGAGAGGACTTTCCCCGTCCTCTCGCAACCTACCCTAGGTTCTCAATGCGCGTTCAGTCCAGCAGCCCGCGCCTAGCGCCCGCTCGTCCTTCCGTGGTACATCGGAAACCAATCTGAATAGGAGCGGCGCGGCCCGACCCTATTGAGAAGCTCATATATCTGCAATCACACGTCCGATTGACAAGCGGGCTTCTTTGCTGATCAGCCCCAACCAGCCTACCCTGTTTGAGACCAGTGGCGACTCATGTGGGTGACTACCACTGCACGTGCCGCGTGCCGCGTGAGAGGTGTTGCAAAGTGTTTTCTCGCAAAAACTTCGCCGGGCACGAGGCCGGGCACTCACATATCAGACAGGGGCACTCACATGATATCAGACAGGGGCACTCACATGATATCAGACAGGGGCACTCACATGATATCAGACAGGGATACTCACATGATATCCGGGCTGTTTGCCGTCGTCACCAGTACGTAGAGGTCGAACAGGCTGTCCTGGTAGGTGGCGAAATACGGCCGACCGCTGGCATACTTCATCCCCCTGGAACGCGGAGGGCCACCACGGCCGCTGTCAGCCACTGCTACTAGTCATCGTCATAGGCATAGTATTATAGTCATAGTCATCACCGTCACTAGTTACAATGTCCCGTCAGCGCGCAGACAGACAGCGACAGTGTCAGGTCATGACTGAGTTACGGTGGTCCTGAAGGCTGGTTCATATGACGAGTTACAGTGTCCCGTCAGCGCTCAGAGAGACAGCGACAGTGTCAGGTCATGACTGAGTTACGGTGGTCCTAAAGGCTGGTTCATATGACGAGTTACAGTGTCCCGTCAGCGCTCAGAGAGACAACGAAAGTGTCAGGTCATGACTGAGTTACGGTGGTCCTGAAGGCTGGTTCATATGACGAGTTACAGTGTCCCGTCAGCGCTCAGAGAGACAACGAAAGTGTCAGGTCATGACTGAGTTACGGTGGTCCTGAAGGCTGGTTCATATGACGAGTTACAGTGTCCCGTCAGCGCTCAGAGAGACAACGAAAGTGTCAGGTCATGACTGAGTTACGGTGGTCCTGAAGGCTGGTTCATATGACGAGTTACAGTGTCCCGTCAGCGCTCAGAGAGACAACGAAAGTGTCAGGTCACGACTGAGTTACGGTGGTCCTGAAGGCTGGTTCATATGACGAGTTACAGTGTCCCGTCAGCGCTCAGAGAGACAGCGACAGTGTCAGGTCATGACTGAGTTACGGTGGTCCTAAAGGCTGGTTCATATGACGAGTTACAGTGTCCCGTCAGCGCTCAGAGAGACAACGAAAGTGTCAGGTCATGACTGAGTTACGGTGGTCCTGAAGGCTGGTTCATATGACGAGTTACAGTGTCCCGTCAGCGCTCAGAGAGACAACGAAAGTGTCAGGTCACGACTGAGTTACGGTGGTCCTGAAGGCTGGTTCATATGACGTTCAGCGCGTCAGTAAGACACTGCATGTCTGACTCCCCTCCTCGCGACTATCCGATCATGTACCGCTGAATATTGCTACACAGGCCATACACGTGTTTCTCTAAATACACCGCTACCCATGAACAGGTGACCAGGAGTGCCCTCCCGCGATCCCAACGACACACGGACACGACACCGTACGTTAACACCAAGAGAGAACTTAATGCAATGTCGCAGCACTCCCAGCTAGGAAAAGGAAATAAAACATAAATAAGTAAATGAAGACATAGCGGGATCGTGTTAGACATAGTTAGATGCTATAAAATAAGGCAAACAAAAGTCATTGCAGAAATCAGCAAATGATTGCCCAAGCGAAATCCATTTAGATCTGCTTCCCGCAATCATCCGCAAACTTGGATGCCTGTAGGTGGAGTAACGACTTTCTTCAACATGCCGACGGTAGGTCGACCTCAATCTCCTATATGGCCCCACACCGTCCTCACCTCAGCCCTCCCCTCCCACACCGTCCTCATCTCAGCCCACCTCTCCCACCTGGTCTTACGCCTCCCACCTGGTCCTACACCTCCCACCTGACCCACACCGTCCTCACCTCAGCCCCCCTCCTCCCCCTCCCACCTGGTCCTACCCCTCCCACATGGTCCTACCCCTCCCACATGGTCCTACCCCTCCCACATGGTCCTACCCCTCCCACATGGTCCTACCCCTCCCACATGGTCCTACCCCTCCCACATGGTCCTACCCCTCCCACATGGTCCTACCCCTCCCACATGGTCCTACCCCTCCCACCTGACCCACACCGTCCTCACCTCAGCCTCCCCTCCCACCTGGTCCTACACCTCTCACCTGGCCCACACCGTCCTCATCTCAGCCCACCTCTCCCACCTGGTCTTACGCCTCCCACCTGGTCCTACACCTCCCACCTGACCCACACCGTCCTCACCTCAGCCCCCCTCCTCCCCACCTGGTCCTACACCTCCCACCTGACCCACACCGTCCTCACCTCAGCCCCCTCCTCCCCACCTGGTCCTACCCCTCCCACCTGGTCCTACCCCTCCCACCTGGTCCTACACCTCCCACCTGGTCCTACCCCTCCCACCTGGTCCTACCCCTCCCACCTGGTCCTACCCCTCCCACCTGGTCCTACCCCTCCCACCTGGTCCTACCCCTCCCACCTGGTCCTACCCCTCCTACCTGGTCTTACACCTCCAACCTGGTCCTACCCTCCCACCTGGTCCTACCCTCCCACCTGGTCCTACCCCTCCCACCTGGTCCTACCCTCCCACCTGGTCATACCCCTCCCACCTGGTCATACCCCTCCCACCTGTCCAACACCATCCTCACCTCAGCCCACCCACACCTTCTGACCTGGTGCCGAACAGTTTGTATCCCATGAGCGCGAACAACAGCAGGTTGAGCAGGAAGAGCACCATGGTGCCGGTCACCTCGGGCAG
>JAXIVJ010006180.1:0-68635 GCA_036785665.1 Chirona hameri
TGAGTGGAGCCGTAATTAGAGAGAGTCAATCCTTCTCTGTCATCTGCACCCCGAGACCGCTGCGCATGACGTTCTTATCGCGAGCATCGGCGGCAGCAGAGTAAATTGTTCTAATCATCACTCTATTACTCTCTGATTAACAAAGCATTAGTAATCCCATCCTGGGGGCCCTGGTGTCCCCGGCGGGGCCTGCGCGGACAGCCGCCCCCCCCTCCCCCCGCGCGGCCGACCAGCGCCGCCACTGCGCGCCGGACCGGCCGGCCGGGGTCTGTGCCGGCCGACTGCCGCAGCAGCCGTCAGTCGTCACAATGACCGCCGTCCGGGCCGCGCTGCTGACTCTCTGCAGCTCGCGGCGTCGCTCGCGCGCTGACTGAGTCGCCGGCGAGCCGAGTCTCAAGGAGGAGCTCAAGAAGCGCCGGCCGGGCGGCGAGCCGCTGGCACCGGGTCGCGGCGCGACACCCTGTCGGCGGCTCGTACGACACACCAGACCGAGGAGAAGGTGATCACCTCGCCCAACTACCCGTCAGACGACCACAACTCGGCGCAGTGGCTACTACACCATCAAAGGCGCCGCCGGGACACCACAATGCCACGTGACGTTCGAGGACTTCCGCATCGAGATCCCCCGCACCTCGTCCAGCAACTGCACCTACGACGGCCTGGTGGGTGCGCGATGGCTCGCAGACCGTGGAGGCGATGGGACGGAGGTACTGCTGGTAAGGTGAAGCCGCCCGACTTCACCTCCCGGTCCAACTACGTCGTCCTGAGACCTCTATTCGAGACGAGTCGCTCGGCTTCCGCGGGTTCAAGCTCCGCTACAAGGTGCTCTGCGGCCAGGCCTTTTCAGCGAGCACGGCACGCTGCTGTTCAACGAGAGACGAGCCGCACATCTCGCGAGACGAACACGTGCGAGTACCAGCTCATCACGACGCCCGACATGTACCATCGACCTCAACTTCACACCATCAACGGGCTGATGCTGACCTCGTCGAGGTGTTCGACCGACGGCGAGGTTGATCCGCTCGCTCAATAAGGGACAACGACTACAAAGAGCATGGACGTGCGCCGTCATCTCGGACGTCGAGCCGTGGTGCGCGTGCGCTCTCACGTACTGAGGGTCTCTCGGAGGGGCACGCCGTGATCGCGTACCAGGCGCACCCGCGCGCCATCGTCAGCGGCGACCCCGTCTTCCTGTTCCACATGCAGACATGTCGCGGCCTCACCACCACGGTAAGCACCGGCCGAGAGCAGAGATGTGACGCACATTGGTGGGCGTTCGAGGAATGCCATATAGATTATTGGAATGCTATACACATTGGTCGAGTCGCATTTTTGCAATATGTGAAAATGACAGAGGCTAAAAAAACACCACATTACGGGTACACTAACACTGCACTACACTACGACATACAATAAATATGATAAACACCTATAAATAAATTTGATTTTGCTGTGACTGCATACAGTTCAGAATGAAGCTCCCGCGACACGATTTTCCCTCGCATTGTGCTCTGGCGCGTGCCGCTTTGTCTGGCCATGCCAGTCCGCCCGGCGCCGCAGCCGTTCGAGCTGGGAGCTGGGGCCGGGCGATAGCAGCCGGCGCGCCAACTCTGCCGTTCGAGCTGGGAGCTGGGGCCGGGCGATAACAGCCGGCGCGCCAACTCTGCTGTTCGAGCTGGGAGCTGGGGCCGGGCGATAGCAGCCGGCGCGCCAACTCTGCCGTTCGAGCTGGGAGCTGGGGCCGGGCGATAGCAGCCGGCGCGCCAACTCTGCTGTTCGAGCTGGGAGCTGGGGCGGGTGATAGCAGCCGGCGCGCCAACTCTGATTGAGGATGTTGCGTCCGCCCCTCCCACCGTCCCCTTCCTTCCCGTCGCACGAGCCAAGGTCATCACTCAGCGGGGCAGAGCAGGTCGGATAGGGCCCGGAGCAGATCCAGCCCCATTGTCACCTCTTGCCGCCGATACCTCATTGTAGCCTCTCGCCGCCAATGAACTCAATAGCTCACACTGGAGCGTGCCTCCACAGAGCTGGACCCGCATCCCTGACCGGGCCTCTGTCCATGCACCCAGTCGGAGTGGTGCCACCACGTTGGTAATCTTGTTACGATGTTGTTTTACAACATGGAGCATGTTCCGAGCGAATGCAACGGTAGCTAGCGTAGCCAGCCTTGCCATGCCGCGTCTTTGAATGAGTCACGTGCAGTCTCGATGTCGTCGAAACTTATCACAGCGTTTCAGTCCGATTAGATAACAAGATCAACATGAGGTTTATATTAGACCGTTCGATAGGATGTTCGGGTCGATTTTGCAGCACGTTAGAGGCGGGTTGCGCTGGTAGGCCAGTGCCAAGTCACGTTAGCTATGTCCGATCTCGACACAAATACACAGAGTTCCCGCAGCGATGGGTGATGCATCGCCTCACTCGTCGTCTATCGTCACGTTCGTCAACTCGTCGATAGACCCCACTGGAGTTCCGTTCGTGTCTGGCGTCCGACAGCTTGCAGCCCGTTACCAAGTCGACTTCCTCTCCTATATTGCCATACCAATCACCTCAAACTATCCACTTCCTCTCCGCGCCGCCTGTCCCTCCCAACGGCAGCGATTCTAGCCGCCACCATCCCTCCATATAGGCGCCCTCCGGCCACCCAGGGAGTCTCCCTGTTTGACATTCCTCTCAACCTTGACCAACCCCTGCTTTACAGCCGTTTCAGCACTGTTTGCCAGCTATTTGACTACTTGCATTGTTCCTTCCTGCATGCATTGCAGCCGTGTTACTTCAGGTCCCATGTGTCCATCTTCTGCCCCCGCCGCTTCCTGTTTTGCAGACTTGCAAACCCTTCTTCTGACTCACCACTCTCTGTTTTCCAGACGGACAACGGCGTGGCGGCCAGTGACGTCACCAAATCGGCGGTGGCGCATCGGCTGGAGAAGGTCGGCGGACACCAGAACGACACGTTCACCCCCGGTAACGAGGTGTACGTGCGCACGCTGAGCGGTGGATCGCGGCCCATGTCGCTCTCGGCCAGCCAGGACGGCCTGGGCGCGTACGACCTGACCGCGCAGGACAACAGCACCTGGAAACTGTTCGGCCAGCTGTGGCACGGCGGCCGCGTCTGGCTCGAGAACAAACAGATGCCCGGTAACTACCTGGGCGTGTACAGCGTTCAGACGGGCTCTGGGGACCAGCAGTCGGTGACGGCGCGCGTGGCGCTCTGCTCGCCGGCTGTCGACTGGGTGGTGTACAAGGTGCCGCTGGACTTTGGCTGGTTCCGGTACGATTCGCGCGGTGCGTTCCAGGCGCGCTGGGTGGACGGACTGGCGGCGGCGGCGTACCGGGACTGCCTGCCGCACCCGCTGCTGTTCCCGCACTGCAGCAGCCAGCAGGACATGCAGTGTCCCGCCAGCGCCTGAGTCAGCCACGGCCGGCTCCGGGCGGTCCGCGGGTCACAAGGGGGCTCGAGAAGCCTGGCGGGTCACCGAGGTGTCTCCGAGGTGTCTCAGAGGTGTCTCAGACGTACGGTGAGGGAGACGAATGGTCTCCCGGAGAGGACAATGAGGGGGACGATTCTTTCATTCAGCGTGAAGCTCTCGTCAGGTCCGAGCGTCAAAAGCTGCTCGATGTCATCGTACGCGTCAAAAGCCGCTGGACATATCGCTTGCCCTTCCGCTGAGCTCATTAACTGCGCGAACGACACGATATTTATAAACGTCGTAGCCTTCGGAAACCAGACCGCCGGCGCCGGAGTCGTCGCGTGTACTAAATGATCTGCAGTGGCGCCAACAACGAAATGCCAGTCCCTCGCGGGGCCTCGCGCTGCGTGGTACGGCGCTCTTTGGCGGCGCAATGCTCCAGTGTGTTTTTATATAACAACTGTTCCGGGCTAATCAATGACGTCACACCATTCGACAAGTATGGTTGTATCTTGGATTGCGTTGAGCAGAGACAAGTTTCTGTGATGGATAGGTGGCTGACGAATGCTCGATGCTAAATGCCAAGTACGTTTGGCGCCGGTTGGCTGTTTCGAGTGACGTCACTGGTGCGTGGCGGCCGGATGGCTCTACCTCCGAACGTAGGTGCATACGGACGTGAAGAGACGAGTGCGCATGGTGACCGTGGGGCAGTGATCTGTACGTTGTTGAGGTCCTACAGTGTTAAATATAACCCATATGACTGAAATC
This sequence comes from Chirona hameri, assembly GCA_036785665.1. Lineage (NCBI taxonomy): Eukaryota > Metazoa > Arthropoda > Thecostraca > Balanomorpha > Balanidae > Chirona > Chirona hameri. The sequence goes on from JAXIVJ010006180.1 coordinate 4,179, forward strand.
GGACATGGTTCACTCAACATCTTAGGATCGAAAGTCTTCAGCATAGGCGAACCCAAGGGGGGGGGGGGGGGGTAATTGCCCCCCCCCCCCCCCCCCCTGAAGGTCTGTATGTGCCCCGTTGGAAATATGGCCCGAAGCGCCTATCGAAAAAAATGAATGATTTTTTGTTTACAAAAATGTTGAAAATATGCCCCTCTACAAATATAGTGGGCCAAATCCGATTAGTTTTTTTGGTAGGGGTACCTTATGCCCCCTGATCAAAAATTGCCCCTCCTGGAGTGAATCCTGGGTAAGCCACTGGTCTTCAGCCCACGCAAGCTTACGCACTCACATGTGAGCTTGCCTGAGCTGAAGTTGGCTGAACTGGTGCTGGAAATGCCCACCACTGCATCAATGCAGAGGGCGCTGCCGCACGTGCTCAACGGCGGATGGTGACTATCAGTTCCATCGAGCGGCAAGAAACGAAAATATTCCAGACCCCCGTCCACAGAGCGCAAAGTCTGTTGCGCTGTTTACATCTGGACACGGGCACTGCGCAGCCCGTACCATGCGCCAGCGTCGCCAAGGTCACGAAGACACCCACCAGACATCGCCCGACCGTCCGGGTCCCGCCGCACCCCGGCCGCGGAGTCAAGTCTGGACAGATCCTCCAGATATCGGGACATGTGTCTTGATTATTAAAAGCCGTTCGATTGGGAGATGGTAGATTAAGCATAATTGGCTGCGGGCAGCTACACGAGAGAAAAACACAGACATCAGCTCACGCTTAAAATTGCTTGGCTTTGCAATACAATAGACAGAGCATTGCATTGTCATATTAATACAATCGGCCATAGCCTTTGGCATCGATAGCAGTCTCGTCGCCTCAGAAACGCACCTGCGTGCAAGCTGCATTTGCAGTCAATGCCCATGATGGTCAAACCATGCGTCAGCGTCATTTAGCAATATTAAACATGATTAATGTGTGGCATGTACTTCTTTTGTCAAAAATATATCAGCTTCTCACATAGCCGCGACAAAAGGCACCATTTCACAGCACTGCAGAATGTATTCATGCTCGATGCGGCTATAAACCACCTTCTTCAAACAACACATTCAAGCATCACGCTCAGTTGGGTGGTGACGCAGTGATACAGTGCCTTACACAAACGACACCTTATCAAAACGAACTTTATTGGAACATCAACGCTTGGATGATGTCATGTGAGAGACGCATACTGATGAACCAGTGATGTTCCTGTCCCAAACAACCTCATGTGACAATATTATCACCAGAGTAGGACACTGCGTCTCCCAAGTGGTCCACATCACCGTAATGACAAGAGTCGGCTGACCGCCGCGGGGACGGTCACGCCCTCGCCGCGTGCCGGCCGACACAGCGGGCTCTCAGCCGCGCCAGTCCAGCAGCTGGCCGACAGCGGTACACGTGTGTTTGTGTCGCCAACGCTGACGGCTTCAAACAGACGAGATCTCCCGGCAGAGACAGCGGCGCTCGCGGACATCTCCACCGCCGCGGATGCTGCCCCCTGGCGGTGGCGCGTGGCACACAGATGTCGCTCCTGCACCGCTGGTCGTCTCCCAGCCCAGCTAGCCGGTACAGCGGTTACCAGTGGTGCGTGTGGCTTCTCTGGTGCCGCGGGCCGCCGCCGCCGCCGAAAGCACCAAAGTTGAACTGGCCCGGCATGAGTGGAGTCGGCTGCTGCTGCTGCCATGGACCAGGCTGCTGCTGCTGCTGCTGCGGTTGTTGCTGCTGCTGCTGCCAGGGGCTGGGCTGCTGGTGAAACGGCTGCGGCTGCAGCTGCTGCTGGAAGTGCTGCGGCTGCTGCTGCTGCTGGAAGTGCTGCACCATAGCGACCTGCTGCACCTGCTGCACCTGCTGCGCTTGCTGCACCTGCTGCGCCTGCTGTGTGGCCAGCAGCATCATCTGACGTACCGCCATCTGACGCATCATCGTCTCGTTGGACTGCTGCTGCTGCGGGGGCGGGTGTGGCTGCCACGGTCTGGGACGGCTGCCCTGCTGCTGGAGCGGCATCAGCGGCAGTGTGGCGCTGCGGCCGCTCGGCTGCGGCGGCTGCTTCACCACACCGCGCGGCTGCCGCGACAGAGAGGACGGGACACGGTCACACGCCACGCTTAGTCAATCACTAGGACGGGGCACGGTCACACGCCACGCTCAGTCAATCACTAGGACGGGACACGGTCAAATGCCACGCTCAGTCAATCACTAGGACGGGGCACGGTCACACGCCACGCTCAGTCAATCACTGGGACACGGTCACACGCCACGCTCAGTCAATCACTAGGACGGGACACGGTCACACGCCACGCTCAGTCAATCACTAGGGCACGGTCACACGCCACACTCAGTCAATCACTGGGACGGGACACGGTCACACGCCACACTCAGTCAATCACTGGGACGGGACACGGTCACACGCCACGCTCAGTCAATCACTGGGACACGTTCACACGCCACGCTCAGTCAATCACTAGGACGGGATACGGTCACACGCCACGCTCAGTCAATCACTAGGACAAGACACGGTCACACGCCACGTTCAGTCAATCACTAGGAAGGGACACGGTCACACGCCACGCTCAGTCAATCACTGGGACGGGACACGGTGACACGCCACACTCAGTCAATCACTAGGACGGGACACGGTCACACGCCACGGCCCACGCTCAGTCAATCACTAGGACGGGACACGGTCACACGCCACGTTCAGTCAATCACTAGGACGGGACACGGTCACACGTCACGCTCAGTCAATCACTGGGACGGGACACGGTCACACGCCACGCTCAGTCAATCACTAGGACGGGACACGGTCACACGCCACGCTCAGTCAATCACTAGGACGGGACACGGTCACACGCCACGCTCAGTCAATCACTGGGACGGGACACAGTCACACGCCACGCTCAGTCAATCACTGGGACGGGACACGGTCACACGCCACACTCAGTCAATCACTGGGGCACGGTCACACGCCACGCTCAGTCAATCACTGGGACACGGTCACACGCCACGCGCAGTCAATCACTAGGACGGGACACGGTCACACGCCACGCTCAGTCAATCACCAGGACAAGATACGGTCACACGCCACGCTCAGTCAATCACTAGGACGGGACACGGTCACACGCCACGCTCAGTCAATCACTGGGACGGGACACGGTCACACGCCACGCTCAGTCAATCACTAGGACAAGACACGGTCACACGCCACGCTCAGTCAATCACTAGGACGGGACACGGTCACACGCCACGCTCCGTCAATCACTGGGACGGGAAACGGGCACACGCCACGCTCAGCCAATCACTGGGGCGGGACACGGTCACACGCCACGCTCAGTCAATCACTAGGACGGGACACGGTCACACGTCACGCTCAGTCAATTACTAGGACGGGACACGGTCACACGCCACGCTCAGTCAATCACCAGGACGGGACACGGTCACACGCCACGCTCAGTCAATCACTAGGACGGGACACGGTCACACGCCACGCTCAGTCAATCACTGGGACAGGACACGGTCACACGCCACGCTCAGTCAATCACTGGGACGGGAAACGGTCACACGCCACGCTCAGTCAATCACTAGGACGGGACACGGTCACACGCCACGCTCAGTCAATCACTAGGACGGGACACGGTCACACGCCACGCTCAGTCAATCACTGGGACGGGACACGGTCACACGCCACGCTCAGTCAATGACTAGGACGGGACACGGTCACACGCCACGCTCAGTCAATCACTAGGACGGGACACGGTCACACGCCACGCTCAGTCAATCACTAGGACGGGACACGGTCACATGCCACACTCCGTCAATCACTGGGACGGGACACGGTCACACGCCACACTCAGTCAATCACTAGGACAGGAGACGGTCACACGCCACGCTCAGTCAATCACTAGGACGGGACACGGTCACACGCCACGCTCAGTCAATCACTGGGACAGGACACGGTCACATGCCACACTCCGTCAATCACTGGGACGGGGTACGGTCACACGCCACGCTCAGTCAATCACTACGACGGGAAACGGTCACACGCCACGCTCAGTCAATCACTAGGACGGGACACGGTCACACGCCACGCTCAGTCAATCACTGGGACACGGTCACACGCCACGCTCAGTCAATCACTGGGACGGGACACGGTCACACGCCACACTCAGTCAATCACTAGGACAAGACACGGTCACACGCCACGCTCAGTCAATCACTGGGACGGGGTACGGTCACACGCCATGCTCAGTCAATCACTAGGACGGGACACGGTCACACGCCACACTCAGTCAATCACTAGGACACGGTCACACGCCACACTCAGTCAATCACTGGGACGGGACACGGTCACACGCCACGCTCAGTTAATCACTGGGACGGGCCACGGTCACACGCCACGCTCAGTCAATCACTAGGACGGGACACGGTCACACGCCACGCTCAGTCAATCACTGGGACACGGTCACACGCCACGCTCAGTCAATCACTAGGACGGGACACGGTCACACGCCACACTCCGTCAATCACTGGGACACGGTCACACGCCACGCTCAGTCAATCACTAGGACGGGACACGGTCACACGCCACGCTCAGTCAATCACTGGGACAGGACACGGTCACACGCCACGCTCAGTCAATCACTAGGACGGGACACGGTCACACGCCACGCTCAGTCAATCACTAGGACGGGACACGGTCACACGCCACGCTCAGTCAATCACTAGGACAAGACACGGTCACACGCCACGCTCAGTCAATCACTAGGACGGGGCACGGTCACACGCCACGCTCAGTCAATCACTGGGACGGGACACGGTCACACGCCACGCTCAGTCAATCACTGGGACGGGACACGGTCACACGCCACGCTCAGTCAATCACTAGGACGGGACACGGTCACACGCCACGCTCAGTCAATCACTGGGACACGGTCACACGCCACGCTTAGTCAATCACTAGGACGGGACACGGTCACACGCCATGCTCAGTTAATCACTGGGACGGGACACGGTCACACGCCACGCTCAGTCAATCACTAGGACGGGACACGGTCACACGCCACACTCAGTCAATCACTAGGACACGGTCACACGCCACACTCAGTCAATCACTGGGACGGGACACGGTCACACGCCACGCTCAGTTAATCACTGGGACGGGACACGGTCACACGCCACGCTCAGTCAATCACTAGGACGGGACACGGTCACACGCCACGCTCAGTCAATCACTGGGACACGGTCACACGCCACGCTCAGTCAATCACTAGGACGGGACACGGTCACACGCCACACTCCGTCAATCACTGGGACACGGTCACACGCCACGCTCAGTCAATCACTAGGACGGGACACGGTCACACGCCACGCTCAGTCAATCACTAGGACGGGACACGGTCACATGCCACACTCCGTCAATCACTGGGACGGGACACGGTCACACGCCACACTCAGTCAATCACTAGGACAGGACACGGTCACACGCCACGCTCAGTCAATCACTAGGACGGGACACGGTCACACGCCACGCTCAGTCAATCACTGGGACGGGACACGGTCACACGCCACACTCAGTCAATCACTAGGACAAGACACGGTCACACGCCACGCTCAGTCAATCACTGGGACGGGGTACGGTTACACGCCACGCTCAGTCAATCACTAGGACGGGGCACGGTCACACGCCACGCTCAGTCAATCACTGGGACGGGACACGGTCACACGCCACGCTCAGTTAATCACTGGGACGGGACACGGTCACACGCCACGCTCAGTCAATCACTAGGACGGGACACGGTCACACGCCACGCTCAGTCAATCACTGGGACACGGTCACACGCCACGCTCAGTCAATCACTAGGACGGGACACGGTCACACGCCACACTCCGTCAATCACTGGGACACGGTCACACGCCACGCTCAGTCAATCACTAGGACGGGACACGGTCACACGCCACGCTCAGTCAATCACTAGGACGGGACACGGTCACATGTCACACTCCGTCAATCACTGGGACGGGACACGGTCACACGCCACACTCAGTCAATCACTAGGACAGGACACGGTCACACGCCACGCTCAGTCAATCACTAGGACGGGACACGGTCACACGCCACGCTCAGTCAATCACTGGGACGGGACACGGTCACACGCCACACTCAGTCAATCACTAGGACAAGACACGGTCACACGCCACGCTCAGTCAATCACTGGGACGGGGTACGGTCACACGCCACGCTCAGTCAATCACTAGGACGGGACACGGTCACACGCCACACTCAGTCAATCACTAGGACACAGTCACACGCCACACTCAGTCAATCACTGGGACGGGACACGGTCACACGCCACACTCCGTCAATCACTGGGACACGGTCACACGCCACGCTCAGTCAATCACTAGGACGGGACACGGTCACACGCCACGCTCAGTCAATCACTAGGACGGGGCACGGTCACACGCCACGCTCAGTCAATCACTGGGACGGGACACGGTCACACGCCACGCTCAGTCAATCACTGGGACGGGACACGGTCACACGCCACACTCAGTCAATCACTGGGACACGGTCACACGCCACGCTCAGTCAATCACTGGGACGGGACACGGTCACACGCCACGCCCAGTCAATCACTAGGACGGGACACGGTCACACGCCACGCTCAGTCAATCACTGGGACACGGTCACACGCCACGCTTAGTCAATCACTAGGACGGGACACGGTCACACGCCACGCTCAGTCAATCACTGGGACAGGACACGGTCACACGCCACGCTCAGTCAATCACTAGGACGGGACACGGTCACACGCCACGCTCAGTCAATCACTGGGACACGGTCACACGCCACGCTCAGTCAATCACTAGGACGGGACACGGTCACACGCCACACTCCGTCAATCACTGGGACACGGTCACACGCCACGTTCAGTCAATCACTAGGACGGGACACGGTCACACGCCACGCTCAGTCAATCACTGGGACAGGACACGGTCACACGCCACGCTCAGTCAATCACTAGGACGGGACACGGTCACACGCCACGCTCAGTCAATCACTAGGACGGGACACGGTCACACGCCACGCTCCGTCAATCACTGGGACGGGAAACGGTCACACGCCACGCTCAGTCAATCACTAGGACGGGACACGGTCACACGCCACGCTCAGACAATCACTGGGACGGGACACGGTCACACGCCACGCTCAGCCAATCACTAGGACGGGACACGGTCACACACCACGCTCAGTCAATCACTGGGACGGGAAACGGTCACACGCCACGCTCAGTCAATCACTAGGACGGGACACGGTCACACGCCACGCTCAGCCAATCACTAGGACGGGACACGGTCACACGCCACGCTCAGTCAATCACTAGGACGGTACACGGTCACACGCCACGCTCAGTCAATCACTGGGACACGGTCATACGGCACGCTCAGTCAATCACTAGGACGGGACACGGTCACACGCCACGCTCAGTCAATCACTGGGGCGGGATACAGTCACACGCCACGTTCAGTCAATCACTGGGACGGGACACGGTCACACGCCACACTCAGTCAATCACTGGGACACGGTCACACGCCACGCTCAGTCAATCACTGGGACACGGTCACACGCCACGCTCAGTCAATCACTAGGACGGGACACGGTCACACGCCACGCTCAGTCAATCACTAGGACGGGACACGGTCACACGCCACGCTCAGTCAATCACTAGGACGGGACACGGTCACACGCCACGCTCAGTCAATCACTGGGACGGGACACGGTCACACGCCACGCTCAGCCAATCACTAGGACGGGACACGGTCACACGCCACACTCAGTAAATCACTGGGACGGGACACGGTCACACGCCACGCTCAGTCAATCACTAGGACAAGACACGGTCACACGCCACGCTCAGTCAATCACTAGGACGGGACACGGTCACACGCCACACTCCGTCAATCACTAGGACGGGACACGGTCACACGCCACGCTCAGTCAATCACTAGGACGGGACACGGTCACACGCCACGCTCAGTCAATCACTGGGACGGGACACGGTCACACGCCACGCTCAGTCAATCACTAGGACGGGACACGGTCACACGCCACGCTCCGTCAATCACTGGGACGGGACACGGTCACACGCCACGTTCAGTCAATCACTAGGACGGGGCACGGTCACACGCCACACTCAGTAAATCACTGGGACGGGGCACGGTCACACGGCACGTTCAGTCAATCACTAGGACAAGACACGGTCACAAGCCACGCTCAGTCAATCACTAGGACGGGACACGGTCACACGCCACGCTCAGTCAATCACTGGGACGGGACACGGTCACACGCCACGCTCAGTCAATCACTGGGACGGGGCACGGTCACACGCCACGCTCAGTCAATCACTAGGACAAGACACGGTCACACGCCACGCTCAGTCAATCACTCGCTAGTGCTGGTAACATACTGACGCCGCAGAGCTAGCCCGCCGACTCGGGCAATTTAGCAGTGAGCCAGCGAGCTGCACTGGAAGCCTCATGTGGCATCGTTCCTCTTACCGATGGTTATGCCGTGCGTTATAAGACTGGTGAAAGACGTTATAAGAATAAGCTAAGACTAGTGTTATAAGGCGTTATAAGACTAGTGAAAGACCTCATCTATTTCATATCAACTGTTCACGGAGCATTACGTACTTCAAAATGGTACACGCTTTCGAGCTTAAACACATAAATGTATCTGGATTCATTTGTTAATGTTTGTTTAATCGACCTTCTCCTTGAATGTACCAAAGTAAGAAATTAAACTTTGTTTTACATTTGCATTCGGGCACAGCCCTTCATCAGATGTATTGCCAATACATCTGATGGCAATACATCTGATGAAGGGCTGTGCCCGAATGTAAAACAAAGTTTAATTTCTTACTTTGGTACATTCAAGGAGAAGGTCGATTAAACAAACATTAACAAATATATTCATGCTCCTTGCACAAGCACTACGAGAAGTATCTGGATTCAGATTGCTTCAACAGCACTGCCTTGCGAAGGAAGAACCACGTATGTCAATCTCCCGAAAACCGTGGCATAAGTGGTTCTTGTTTGCGCGGTAGAGCAAGCAGCCTTTTCATTTGCCCTCCTGTAGTTCCGCAATTAACCACATAATTACCGAGCCCTAGTATGCTCTTCAGCATGCCCAGAACGCAGAGTTGAAATATTCATCTTTAAAGATCAGCTGGCAACGACGTGGTAACCGGACAAAGGTTCGTAAACATAAGGTTCGTAACGGAAAACGTTCGTAAGCAAAGGTTCGTATGCAAAGGTTCGTATGGAAAGGTTCGTATGCAAAGGTTCGTATGCAAAGGTTCGTATGCAAAGGTTCGTATGCAAAGGTTCGTATGCAAAGGTTCGTATGCAAAGGTTCGTATGCAAAGGTTCGTATGCAAAGGTTCGTATCGGATAAGGTTCGTATGGAATAAAGTTCGTAACGGCTAAAGTTCGTAATGGAAAAGGTTCGTATCGGATAAAGTTCGTATTCAAAAAGTTCGTAACGGATAAAGTTCGTATGCAAAAGGTTCGTATGTTGAAGTTCGTAAAGGAAAAAGTTCGTAATGGAAAAAGTTCGTAAGCAAAGGTTCGTATGTAAAGGTTCGTATCGGATAAGGTTCCGAACTTTTGCTTACGAACTTTTTCCGTTACGAACCTTGTTTACGAACTTTTGTCCGGTTACCGTTACCCTTCCGAACGGAGAGAGATAGAGACACTGTAAACAGTAACGTGTTGCCTGTTATGAGGACAATAGGTTCGTATCGGATACAGTTCGTATTAAAAAAGTCGTTACTGTTTACGGTGTCTCTATTTCTCTCCGTTCGGAAGGGTAACGGTAACCGGACACGAGTTTGTAAACATAAGGTTCGTAACGGAAAAAGTTCGTAAGCAAAGGTTCGGAACCTTATCCGATACGAAACTTTGCATACGAACCTTTGCTTACGAACCTTTGCTTACAATTTGTTTCCTTTACGAACTTCAGCATACGAACCTTTTGCATACGAACTTTATCAGTTACGAACTTTTTTAATACGAACTTTATCCGATACGAACCTTTTCCATTACGAACTTTAGCCGTTACGAACTTGATCCCATACGAACCTTATCCAATACGAACCTTTGCATACGAACCTTTGCATACGGACCTTTGCTTACGAACCTTTTCTGTTACGAACCTTATGTTTACGAACTTTGGTCCGGGAAGCCAACGACGTACACCCAAACATCGACCACAGTTCAAATAAGCTGCTGCACAGGGCCGATTCAATCCTACCTATGGACATATCACCCTGTGATTCAGGCCTGTGACCGTGTTGATGTTGACATCGAGTGCCGCCACTGACCTGCATGCGGATGGTGCGTCCATAAAGCTTAGTGTCCTGGTACAGCTCCAGCGCATACGGAACGCTCTCCTCGTCTGCATACGTGATGAACGCATACTCGCGCGATTGTCCCGAGTCCCGATCCTTCGGTCTAAACACCCGCTCCAGTGGTCCTGCCTGCGACAAACAACACAATGATCTACAGATACAGACACTCGGGTTTACCCACCTGTCCTGTATAATGTGATGGTCTAAACACATGCTCCAGCTGCAGTCCTGCTGGTGATGTACAACATGATGGTCCAACACATGCTCCAGCTGCAGTCCTGCTGGTGATGTACAACATGATGGTCCAACACATGCTCCAGCTGCAGTCCTGCTGGTGATGTACAACATGATTGTCCAACACATGCTCCAGCTGCAGTCCTGCTGGTGATGTACAACATGATGGTCCAACACGTGCTCCAGCTGCAGTCCTGCTGGTGATGTACAACATGATGGTCCAACACATGCTCCAGCTGCAGTCCTGCTGGTGATGTACAACATGATGGTCCAACACATGCTCCAGCTGCAGTCCTGCTGGTGATGTACAACATGATGGTCCAACACATGCTTCAGTGATCCTGCTTGTCACAAACAAAACAAATGTCAGCACTTTGGTGCAAAAATGAATTACAGGTGTTGAAATAGAGATGTGCAACCAAAGACAGGTGTTGGCGTGTCTGGTGTTACATGTGTTGAAATATAGATGTGCAACCAAAGACACAGCTACCTAGGTATGTGATGATGAGATAATTTCATAGAAGTGAACTTCCTTCTAAATTATGGGGAAAATACACCAAGCAGTTGAAAACAAATGCTATGGCAGTATGGAATATCAGAAATAAATAACTTACTTGAAGGAACAATTCATAAAGATGCTCATCCTTCAGTTCTCTGGGCAGGTTACCACACCAAATTGTTCTGTCTTGCTCACTCATTTTACATCAAACAGGATGATGCAACTGCAAGACAAATCGAGTATTTTGCTCCAACTGCTAAGATATGCAGTAATTCACCATATATTGTAGATGCCTTAAGAGAATATCAGGAAGCTCAATGTTGTCTGCTGAGAAAGGAAAACAAAATAATAGCACACTGCCCAGAATCCAGAAATGCAGTCCAGAAATCACTTGTTAGTAATTATTGGGCTGACCCCCCCCCCCCCCCCCCACACACACACACATACAACATACATCTTCATGTATTGAGGCATTAAAAGAGATAACCATGCATATATCAAGGTTGGGTTTGTGGGAGTGATGATACTCAGATGTGGGATCTTCCTATCACCAGGCTATACCTATATGAGTTACATGCCTGCCCCAGCTGATCTTCCTATCACCAGGCTATACCTATATGAGTTACATGCCTGCCCCAGCTGATCTTCCTATCACCAGGCTATACCTATATGAGTTGCATGCCTGCCCCAGCTGATCTTCCTATCACCAGGCTATACCTATATGAGTTACATGCCTGCCCCGGCTGAAATCACTGAATCCTATCACCAGGCTATACCTATATGAGTTACATGCCTGCCCCAGCTGAAATCACTTAATCCTATCACCAGGCTATACCTATATGAGTTACATGCCTGTCCCAGCTGAAATCACTGAATTCAGCTGAGATAGGCTGAACACTAAACAACCATAACATAGCAATGTCCTAACACCATACTTTTCATGTTACTGACAATGTAGATGATACTGACACACTATAACACCAATTGCATGAAAAGTCTGGTATTAGGTTGTATCCATTGTTATGGTTATTTGTCCTATGAGGTACCTGTGGACTAATGGCTGATGTTATCATTTAACCCTCGCCCTACGGGAGGGAGGGGGGGGGGGCTGACAGCCACCCCCTGAGGTTTTTCTTGAATACCTGTTTACACATGCAGCGCATCTTGCTGAATTTTCAGTAGCTGAGTTTACAACAATTATACTATGCTGTAAAAATTTAATTGAAATTGATTTGAGATAATGATGTTTTGATAACGTCATGTCGGTGAAAAAACGATAAATATTTGCAAAAAATCGTATAAAAGTTTTATTGCAAACGCAATTCAGCAAAGATAAAAATGTCATTCTCTTTAAAATAACAATCTCGGATTCCCGAAATATTGGGTTTTTGACCCTCAAAATTAACAAACTGATTTTTTTTTTTGGGGGGGGAGGAAATCACCACAAAATCAAAATTTTCAAAGATGTTAGAAAAACCGGAATATATGTGAGAGAACTGAGTATGTTCACTACCCCAACCAAATTTCAAAGCAATATCTCTATTTTTGACTGAGTGATGGCTCCCTAAGTGTTAGGAACTTATGTCATTTTAAAAATAACTTTTTTTGACTTTTTTTTGACAAGATACAAAAAAAAATACATTTTCTGTATTTCTGAGACAAAACTGGTCAGGAAAATGCCTTTTTATTTACATTTATCAATTTCTAATTTTGAGGTTTTTTGACGGAGCAAAATCGCTGTTCTGGACGTGGTCGACCGAGGTCATTCACTTGACCTGGAAGGTCACCTGTTGACCTGAAACCTAAAAATCGTATACTGTTAGATTCCTCTCATGACAGGCAACATGCTGGTTCTTACCACATTGCTCTAAGTTGCTTGGTTTCGAAATTACCAGGGGGGTCTGTCAGCCCCCCCCCCCCCCCCCTGTAGGGTGAAGATGAAAAAAGCTCCCGCAGGGCGAGGGTTAAGACAAAATTAGAAACATTACAGCATTAACAATAATGTTCAACTGCAAGTAAAATTAGCAATATGCTGCCTTAATGTGATTACATTTTTGAAACTGCCAGAATGATGGTACAACAAATTTAGAATACTTTAGTCATTATTTCAGTTGCTGGCACTATGCCCAAATAATAAATTTTTGACATGTCAATATTTTGATCCAGTCCAATAGAAATGGTATTGGGAAAATGACCGATTTATAAACGGCAATTATGAAGCACTGGATAATAGCACTGGGATGAATGGCACAGGAATCTGTGCATTGTGGCCCATAATTAAGTTTCAGCCACCCAGATGTTCAATAATTATCTCGGAAATTGATGCAATATTGTTTTAAAAGTGCATCATTTTTGTACCCCTTGGCTCACATGAATCATTTTTTTTAAAACTCAAATTCAAATCCCTGTATCAAAAGAATGATGTAGTAACATCACAGATTATTTATTTTTAATACAAATTGCTTTCATAATAATGTCATGTAATAATGGTTAATTTACAAATTAGTTATATTTATTTCAAACATATAAACTTGAAATTTAACAAGGTTATCTTAAGAAAATTACAAACATATTTGATGTAATTTGCAGCCACATGATGGCGTCTAAGTTGTGACCAAGGTGGATCAGTCAGGGAGGTTTGGTCATGCGGTGCCATTTTTAGCATGTGCCATTTTTAGCAACTATGAGGCGATTTTGCTCCCCTTGAAGCTTTTTGCGAAATTCGCGAAAAACCTAAAAAATTAACTTAATACCACTAACACCATCAGAAAGAGCTTGGAACTCTCTTGATTTTCACCATTGACAGTGAAAATCTGACGTTGATGCATACACTTCTTGGCGTTTTGAAATTGGTTGTTAAAGTTAGGGTGTTAAAAAAAAATTAAAAAAAGAGATTTTTTCTCCATTTTTTTTAATTTGTTATTAAACAAGCTGTTTGTCATACAAGAAAAATATATTTGCAGCAAATATTCTTTTGAAGACGCAGCAGCATTGACATATGTCAATGTTGATGCTGCTGCATCTTCAAAATAATATTTGTCGCAAATATATTTTTATCATATGAGAAACAGCTCGTTTTATAACAAATACAACAAATATTTGGATTTTTTTTTGAACACCTTAACTTCAACAACCAATTTCAAAATGCCAAAAAGTGTATGCATCAACGTCAGATTTTCAGCGTCAATGGTGAAAATCAAGATAATTTCAGGTTCTTTCTGATGGTGTTAGTGGTATTAAGTTATTTTTTTAGGTTTTTCACGAATTTCACAAAAAGCTTCAAGGGGAGCAAAATCGCCTCATAGTTGTCAAAAACAGCAACTTGCATAGCCATTTTTGCAGTGTCCCTAGCATTGGGAAATTTGAGTGGAAAATGAAACCCTATGGATACCATTTTTCCACTCTTTTCCCGAGTTTTACTGTGAATTTTACACTCCTTATTTTAAAATGTATTGGATAATTGGAACCCTGATATTGATGTATGGATGTAATGATGGGGACAGCCTGTGTAGGGAAAGACAGGTAAGAATAGACATAGGTACCTAATACATAATTCTGGTGAGCGGGTCATTGGATATCGAAGCTGACATGTTTTTTTGTTTGTTGAATTTTCCACTCTTTGTGCCTATTTTTGGCCAGAATTGTCCACTCTGCACCACAGCTCCAAAGCAATCCTAGGACCCTGCAGTTTTGGCATATTCTGCTAAAAATGGCACATGCTAAAAATGGCAACACATGACCAAACCTCCTGACTGGGATGGAGTAAACAGTTGCACGTCAGATGGTGTTCTTATTTTTGGAGACTGGCCATTTTCCATGGGGACTAGGTGTTTTTAGTGAAATGTTGTCCATAATTGTGTCATTTTTATCCTTAAGTACAGTGCCTATGACAAGCTCCACCCACTTTGCATTAAACAATTGACATGTCAAAAAATATATTGTTTTGGGGGGGATCTAGACAGCCTAACTCTTGGCCCAAGCATTCTGAGGCATACAAACCATTGAACAGAGAAGAAACTCATACAAATGGAATGAGCAAGAAAAGTTATATTGGCAAATATTAACGTTTGACTATCTACACAACGACAAACCTTCAACCAAACTCTAACCACTCATCCAAATGACATCAAGTCCCCATCCTGGTTACTCAACAGTCTACATTAAATTTATAATATTCAAAATGTGAAGACATATATACTGTACCCAGCTCCATATATTAAACGGCGAAATATAAACTAGGCGCATACCTCTGACGGTTTACATAGCCTTGCTCTGACCGAACATCAACAGTGGCGCTCGAAAAATGCGTACATCAACATTGACATACGATGAGTGGGATATTATTATTCAATGACTTATTGGACTAGAAGCCCATTGATCCCAGATATTGCCAAGAAAGCGTAGGATATTCCTATTTCTTACCTTTGAGAAACTCTTGTTTGACTCTTGATTAGATTAAAAACTCTTGATTAGATTGGAATGAAATAATCGCGATGCAAACTGCTTTTTTCAGTGCCGAATTCAGGGGGTGTCATCGCTATCAAGATAACTATAACTAACAGGTAGGTCGGAGGTTTGAATCAAGCCCAATAAATGGCAGTAATATTATGAGACATTTCTGGCGCTCGAGAGACGTTTGTTAAACTGCGTTGTTTACCTGTGTTTTGCCATACGCTCGGGGAGCGTCTTGCGGTGTTGGGACGAGGTTGCGCTGCTTGAATTAATTCATGCTAACTTCTTGAAATTGTTAACGTTCATAGACACATATACACAGTCAAATCCTCATGATAATTTATTAACCAAGACGCGGTTCGTATTGATACTTAGCTATCCAGTTGTTCCGCAATCCAGACATGTTGATACGTTTGCACATTTTCTGAAACATGCTAATTTGATAGTAGGTAACAACTAACAAGTGAGACTGGGAAGAACAGGATAAATTATAAAAGAAAGCAACATGATCACAGGCTTGTCTACAAGATACCATGCAAGAGATGTACAAAGCCATATGGTGAAACTGGGAGTTGGAAGAAGTTTGAACACCAGGCTAATGGAGCACAGGAAATAATTTCAATATCAGAAACCCAAAACAATAGTGAAACATATTCATGATTCATGAATGTGGAACTATACCCAGTTGGGAAGGTGCAAGGAGTATTAAAGATAATATAGATGAGAAAACAAGAATTACGCTTGAAACTGCAGTGCTTGAAGTCAGCATTTATGAATCCGAAGGGCGAAGACTGGAAGAATAACTATCTGAAATTGCTTAATTTTGTTTTTCTCAAGACATAAATTAGATGTCTAACATGTGATTGTTTTGCCTGATGCCTCTTAGTAGACTAATAGGTGAAACAATAGCATGTGATGTGAATGAACTTTGAATGTATGTTTGCAGTGTCAATCATCTATTGTTTTGTATGTCCTATTTTTAATGACCAACTGAAGAAGTATCAATATGAATTATGAAGTGTGTCTTGGTCAATAAATTAATATGATGAGTTGACTGTTTATTCTTGAAACACTCGGGCGGCTAAATAGTGTCTATGAAAAAGAAAAAACATCAATACTTTTTCTGATATTGTACCTATTATTGTATCAAGTATGATACACGATATTAGCTTGAGCACATCCTTGGGTGGATAGGATAACGATTCTAGAATATATTTGAGGAGGATTTAAGCTATCCTTAGTTTTTTATTCCTGTATATAAGGAGATTATCAGTTAACATATTATCCTGGTTACAATTAATGTGTGCTATGACTACCATTTACTGCCAAGTGCCACTCTGGCACTTACATTCTTATACCAACACCTATCCACAATCATCAACCATTTTGAGCATCTGTGATTTGAGCCATTGTGATTTCCATATTTCTTACAAACATGTACTAGCTGCTACTCAAATCATTACTGATGTGATATTCTCCATTCTGATCTTTCCACTCCACGTTTATGCATGTTTGGTTTTTATTAGTGCTGGTAAACATCTACTATGGACATTTGTATGCTATGATATGCCAATGTCAGTATTTAGTTCATTATGTTAGTGGGGGGGGGGGGGGGGGGGGGGGGTAGGAATGTGTATGTGTGTTGTGAATGTGTTCCCACCTAGATGCATGTGTATGTGTTTGAATGAATATAATGAATGTGTTTGTGAATGTGAATGTGTTCCCACCTACAATCCACATGCATGTGTATGTGTTTGAATGAATAGAATGAATGTGTATGTGTTTGTGAATGTAAGTGTGTTCCCACATAGTACCCTATTCCTCAGGAACACAACATAATGTGTTCATTATATTGTTGCTTTTCGGACACCACCACCACCACCACACATGTGGTGGTGGTGGTGGTGGGGGGGGGGGGGGGGGGGGGGGTAAAATGACCCCCTCTAACCAGACTGGTTATTTATTTGACACTGATTGAATCGATTGGACTTGTTCAATCAAAATTCCTTGAGAAAAAAATATTCACCACCACATCTTTTGATTCATGAATCGTGATTGGATAAACCCCTGCATCAAATCAAGACTGATTGAATCAAAAGATTTAACGATTCAAGTACACTAGTAAGTTGTGTAAATACATGCAGATTGCAGTCCCAGTGGCTACATTTATTTATACTGAAATAGTATTGCTGTAACAATGTTTTAATGATCATATATATGTATGTTTCAATTTGTATTTATTTGACATACATTCACCACAAATATTTAAATGTTGAATGCAATGTGAATCAATTAAAATATATTTTGTATTCTTTCAATCGGAAAGAAACAATTCTAAAACAAAATAGTGAATCCAACGGTGATTGGATCATTCAGATTCCAAAATGAATCATGATTGAATCGTTCCAAAAAAGTTGAATCAATAACCAGTCTGCCTGTAACTAGAAAAACAAAGGGCTAGAAAGATGTGAACAAAGCGTTTGAAAGCTCTTAACAAGGCCATTCGACGTTACTTCAGGTATTCTTTGGCTCAGGTCAATAATGAGGTCACCAAAGGTCAAATTTTCCAAGTATAGGACTTTACTACAGAAACCCCCCCAAATATCTTGGGAACTATGATAGCTAGGAACGAACGGAAAAGGCAACCGAAAGCTCATGACAAATTATATCGCCTGATTGTTATCAAATTAACAAAAGCTCAGGTCAATAGTTTAGGCTCCAGAGGTCACCAAAGGTCATGTGGGCATTGTTTTCCCAAAACGCTTTCATAAATACCGTTGTATTCGTTAGACATATAACAATGATTTTAACACTATCGTGTTTGTCTCGTCAATGCGCTTCGAACCATAGTAATGGTGACCTAGTTAGATCAACTTCAAAATTTGACCTCAGGTCAAGGTCATTTGGTGACCAAGGTAGGTCATGTTGCATATGGGGCGACGCGACTCGACGAGAAAACAGTGGTGTCGTTTGCACGTCTCTATCTTTATTATATCAAGAGTTATTGGCAAAAAATGCTGGTGAACTGAGATGACCTCCGCTCACCTTGCAGATGTCACAGAGCAACAATTGCACCCGGGTCATCAATAATGAGCTAAAGTAGTATGAATATTAAAGAATTGGCCTGATCGAATGCATTTTCTCTGAATAGGAAGCATTTTTATATTTTCCCATTTACTTATAATGGGAGGTCACGAAATTGACCTGACCTTAGGTCACCGATACAACAAATACGAGATATACGAATTGTAGGTACGTATGGCCTTATGCAATCCTGAAAGTTTCAAATCTCTCGGACATAAAATCCTGAAAGTTTCAAATCTTGGGAGATAAGATCACTTGATGTGACCTGGTGATCTGACCTGAGATGACCTGCAGTTAAAACTTTCACAAAATGTGAGCAATTGATGTCCGAATAGCTGTGCCAAATTTGTTGGCGCTGTGCAGCGCCGTTTTCTCGCTATTCCCGAAAAACTCTGGGGTGGGGGGTTCAAAATGACCCCCCACCACCAGGGCGAGGGTTTACATGCATACCTTTGGCCAATATTTAAGCGCATTTCAGACACTCTTGAGGCTTAAAAGTGGGCATTCTCATAAACAGAATAAAATGAACTTAACAGCTGTGCCAAAAACACATTCTATTTACCACCCGGTGACCGAAATTTTGAGGTCATAAGTTGGGTCAGTTTACGTGTTAAGTCAATGGTGAAGGGAAAACTTCAAGCCCACACTACGTCATGTCACGTGACGCTACCAAATCCTCTCCGTTGGGGGCCGATCGCTATCTCTGTAACGTGTTCACTTCTACTTATGACGTCACCTCAGTAGTCAATTCTGGCGCATGTCGTCTGCGGGCAGTTTAAACTGTTTTTCGCAAATATCTTATTAAAAAAATATAGATACATCAATGATTTTGGTGTCATCGTGTTCGCCTGGTCAGAACACGTCGATTCATACCAATTGCAACGTGGTTTAGGTCAAATCAAAAGTTCATCGAAGGAGCAGGGCTTAGAGCCTCAGCTGGTGACCGCCGAACCGCAGTGGGACCGTGAACAAGGTCCTGACCTTTCATGACTTCTAGTGACCTCAATATTGACCTGAGCCTAAAATGATCCAGATGATTTCGATTCGCCTTGTTTTGAGCTTTACAACGCTGTCTTTTCCTTTTCGTAACCTTTTTACTTTTTGAGTTAGAGGGTATAATTAAAGGAAATAGTTCACCTTCGGAACATTTTTCAGAACACGATTTTATTATATTTTGTAATACAGTTTCTTTTTTTTCTTTTCAAAAATGGTCCTTCATCGCGCCAATTCAGGACAGAAGGTCGTAAATTATTAATTTTATGGTGTACGTTATTGGTCTGCGCATGCTCCCTGGCAGTGCTGGCACTTTCAGACAGTACGGTACATCATATATGCGCCGAATTCCTTCGCCAAAAAGTCAAATATCTTCGGCTGGAGAGTCTTTTCAGTCAATAAAACTTGCAGATAGGGGTTTCCCAACATGAGCTACAAAACAGCTATCTCAGTTTAAAACTAATGTTGAAGGTGGAAATAGTTCACCTTCAACATGGGTTTTGAACTGAAATAGCAGTTTTGTAGCCCGTGTTGAGAAATCCTTATCTGGAACTTTTATTGGCTGAAAAGACTCTCCAGCCGAAGATATTTGACTTTTTGGCGAAGGAATACGGCGCATATATGATGTACCGTACCGTCCGAAAGTGCCAGCACTGCCATGGAGCATGCGCAGACCAATAATGCACACCATAACATTAATAATTTACGACCTTCTGTCCTGAATTGGCGCGATATAGGACCATTTTTGAAAATAAAAAAGAAACTGTATTAAAAAATATAATAAAATCGTGCTCTGAAAAATTTCCCGAAGGTGAACTATTTCCTTTAAAGGAAATAGTTCACCTTCAACATGGGATTTTGAACTGAAATAGCAGTTTTGTAGCCCGGGTTGAGAAATCCTTATCTGCAACTTTTCTCGGCTGAAAAGACTCTCCAGCCGAAGATATTTGACTTTTTGGCGAAGGAATGCGGCGCATATATGATATACCGTACCGTCTGAGAGTGCCAGCACTGGTCTGAGCATGCGCAGACCAATAACGCACACCATAACATTAATAATTTACGACCTTCTGTCCTGAATTGGCGCGATGTAGGACCATTTTTGAAAAGAAAAAAAGAAACGGTATTAAAAAATATAATAAAATCGTGTTCTGAAAATTTTCCGAAGGTGAACTATTTCCTTTAACCCTCTCGGTAAACATTCTATTCGATAATAACTCGATATAATGCGAATTCGATATAAACGAAGGTGACCCGGAGACGCATCATAGAAGTGCATAGCACTTCACTGACGTCCAGTACCAGCACCATTGACCTATATAAGTAGACGAATATTAGTAAAGTAATCTTGTAGACGAACTACTCCAGCTGTTGCGCCGCCCGGCAGCCGTTCCCGGTTGAAGCCAAGATTACTTTACTAATATTGAAGCGGCACTAGCGCCGCAGCGGAGAGGGCATAAGCTAGCTATTAAAGTACCTTGGGCATGAGTTAGCGCGGCAATACTTTTGCTATGGCGGAGGGGCGATATTTGACCGTAATCACCGTGAACGTTTAGGCTGAATATTTGTATTCCATGTTATTCATTATGCATGTCCCTACTTCCTCAAACCTTTGCCAGTGCGCTACCTCACGCGGTTTTGAGTTACAGGCCGACAACAGTCTCTAGGGCCTTGGCCGGCAACTATTGCCCTTCCGCCACAGCAAAAGCATTGCCGCGCTAACTCAATCCTTCTCCGCAGCGGCGCTAGTGTCGACGCGTTCTGTCGATTGATATAAGCAGGGTAATAGAGTAACGATATAAGTACTCTGGCTAGTGTCGCCTAGCGGTAACGGCTGCCGGGCGGAGTAGTTTGTCTATACCTTATATATGTTAATGACCAGCACCGTAAGGCGGAGGAGGCCGATGGGTCCAAATGACGTCACGCTCTGACATCATGATCACGTAGAATCGCCGGATGACTACCTCCCACGGTAGATAAAATACTACCTATATATGCTATGCTATAAATGCTACCTCCTATATATGGCTTTGGTCGAATTAAACAATTTTCACAAGATTGAAGGCCGTACAAGAGGGGTAGAATCATCCGGGGATTTTGGCGCCCCAATCGCTCAACATTAGCATGACGTCACTGGACCTCTGGTCCGACTCGGCTGTCGCCGCATGCGGCTCGGTGCGGCGCGAATATTTCGAACGGCATATATATAGGGCCTGTTCCCGTCGCACCTCTAACCTCCTCCAAGTTGCTCCAACTTGCAACTGTCCTATACTAATGCACAGACAGTTGCAAGTTGGAGCAACTTGGATGAGGTTAGAGATGCCACTGGAACAGGCCCCTAGTTGCGCCTAAGGTACGATCCTATAAGGGATTATACGTTTTTTTTTCCCCAGAATAATTGAGCTACATAGTAAAACTTACTTATAAAGGTGGTATAAGTCACATGGTAGTCACATTTTTATGGAAATTACCTCTTCTGCACGTAAGGACATTTCAAAGTGCGCGGTGATGCCACCGCGTACTTTCTGCAGTACTGGCTGAGGCAGGGCCAGTCATCTCTTTTATGTTAATGAAAACACCTCACTTATGGCATATTTCCGGTTACAATAAGCAATATATGATAAAAATAAACTTGTTTTTTTTTCCAACGCCAGCAGCAGTTACCTAGTTTTTCCCATAAAATTGGATATTTTCCATGCATTTGCATGCCAAAAAAAAAAAAAACGCCACCACCAAATTCTCAACGCTAAAGGCCGCAAGAAAAAAAAACGAACAAAAACCACAAAACCCGAACGAAAAGTATGTAGTAATACAGAGTCCCGTAAGAATTGAATGTAATAATCTTTTTGTGATCCAGTGTAGGAATTGCAGATAATTCAAAGCTCTAAAATTGATGAAAAACGATTAAACGCATGGCATTTCTTGCCTGGCCTAGAGCGTCTTGCATTTAGTAACTCCTTCTACAATCGTCATCCAGATGGCAAAGAGCGTAAGAATTGTCACGTATGCCAAGGTGGTCTTGATATAGCGGCATATATACTACATACTGATAGCGGCATCTAGCGGCTTCTAGATAGCGGCTTCTGAGTTGGTAACCACTATTTTGTCTCAGCCGCGCACATTACTGTACCATCGAATTTGATGCAGATTCTAAGATGAAAAAGTGGTGGACAGTAATGCCGATCAAGTACTCGTTATCTGATCTGATCAAGTACTCGACTCGTGTCTCGAAAAACGTCAAAGTTATGACGCTGATAATTGCTGAAATAATGGACTAAATGAGCATTTAGGTCCCTGGTATATGTCTTAAACGTGTTTAAAGCTCATATAACTGCAAAAGAGTGCATTTCCTTACAGGACGGAAACCCGTATAATCCCTTTAAGATTACGTTTACCGCGGATAATTATCCCTCCCTCAATTCATGCTTAGGGGTCGACGGCCATACGCTGTCCCGGTCTGTGTGAGGGGCGACTGGCAAGACGACCAATGCCATACGTTGCACCGCAGGGGCGGATACAGGCGGTGTGAGGGCGGTGCCCCGCCAGAACGCGGTACGTGACCTGAGGACGGGACCTGGCTTGAAGGTGGAACCTGGCCAGGGGGCGGCACCTGGCCTGAGGGTGGCACATGACCTGAGGGTTGCACATGACCTGAGGGCTGCAAATGACCTGAAGGCGGCACCTGGCCAGGGGCGGCACCTAGCCTGAGGGCGGCTTTTGGTCTGAGTGCAGCAAATATCAGATATCAAACCCCGTAAGCATGTCTATTTCCGCGCCTTCGGCACGGAAATTGGTCTGCTTACGAGGCCCTTCCGCGCCAAAGGCGCCTGCCCCGGGCTGGCTGAGGGGCGAGACGGCCAGGTACGCTGCCCCGGTCTGGCTGAGGGGTGAGAAGGCCATATGTTATTATTTGCTTACGTTTTTAATTTATTTACTTCGATTTAATTTATTGGATGGATTGCTGAGGTCAGGACCCTCATCAAGCAGTTCTTGTTAAGTATGCCCTAACCTCACCAACCTGAACAGATCGCGCAACTCCAGGCAGCCGGTATATTTTAAAACGAAAGTTGTACGTGCCCCAGCACACCTGGACTGTCGCTGGACACGTTCCGCTCCTCCCTCTGACATGAGTGACATTACCCTGATCTTGAGTGCGGCCGCTGCCACCGGCTGCAGGTCATATTCCAGCTAGAGGCGAGGTGCCCCCAGCCAGCCTGAGGGGCCCTCTAAGGCCGACAGAAGGTCCTCAGTCGGCCTGAATGGGCCCTCGAAAGGCCTGAGACTTCAACATGGGCTTGCCAGACTTTTTTGCGACCATTTAGAGTCCCTGCAAAATATAGTGGCCTAACTCCGAGAAGGTACCATTTCGCGACTCTTTTTTTTTTGGGGGGGGGGGGGGGGGGCTTTGGCCGAGGGCCACCCCTGGGTTTATTTGCCCCCATCCGAAAATACCTTCCGCCGCCACTGGAGATCACCCCCGTTGGGCATCCCACGCTTTGACAAACATTGCAGGCTTGCTCCAGCGAAAGCAGCGGCATATTATATGATGCCTGTTCGGCGCGAGGGCTGGTAAAACCACACAGGCAATCATAACATAATCTCAAGAGGAGTCGTCAGAACCAGGGAGCTACAGGGAGCTCTTGTCCCGCAGAACCGTATTTTCCATGTATTATACGTTAAATAAACGCTAACGACGTGACAGCCACCACTCGGTCCTCCGGCGGACTGAAAACCAGCCGAATCGTAGAGTAGATACTGGCAGCGTCCAGTGGCGTACCCAGAATTCACTCCAGGAGGGGGACATTTTTGAGCAGGGGGGCATAAGGTATCCCCGCCAAAAAAAAAACTCACCGGATTTGGCCCACTATATTTTTTAGAGGGGCATATTTTCAACATTTTTTCTCTAAAAAATATAAAAAACAGTTATTTTTTTTCGATATAGGGCCCTTCGGGTCCTATTTCCAAAGGGGCGCATACGGCCAAGGGGGCACGTACGGACCTTCAGGAGGGGGCAATTGCCCCGTTCCCTCCCCCCCTTGGGTACGCCTATGGCAGGGTCTGAAGTTTTCGGCACGATGTCACCATGACATAATACAAATTTAAGCCATGTTCACTTAGTTGTATCAAAGAAAAGTTGCAACAAATTATCCGATAATCATGTCGTACGGTAGACACTAGACAGTAAATAGCGAAGCTCCTTTGTTTGTTTATTGGTGTTTAAGGGCGCGCCGACTCCTCAGGTCAATTTGCGCCCAAAATAGCGAAGCTCCGACAATAGTTATATCGTTCCACAGAATGGCAATCCAGTAGAAGTCGTCTCTCGATACTCGACAGCTGACATAACTTCTGTTCAGTATCCGCATATTACTTCTCAACACCCGGTTTCGCACCACTGGTGAACACGCCAGCCCACAGCCCGTGCCCATCACAGTCACACCAGAGGCCTGTTCACGGGGTCTGCGGCCGCCGCGGCTCCCGCGGCCAGGAGGCGGAGCTTAATTTGAACAACTTTGAACACTTTTGCGGCCGCTGATGGCGTCCGATAAATGGCGCGTGTAGCGTTCGCAACGAATAGGCAATTTCATGAAAACCCTCACGTTTTTCAAAACCACTCAACTACATGAAGAGATCTACGAGTCACTACGAGTTGTCATTTTTGGTCAAACAACCGCCAGTGAGCTGTGATATCAACAAAACAGTGCGCAACCTTTGTCAGACACGCGTCATTTATTTCGAAGTTATTTTGCGGCTGCTCCCGAGCAACCGCAGGAGCCGTAGAACGGAGAGTCTCTCCTCCCGGATCTGCTCTTTCGTGATTGGCTGACGATTAAGCCCCGCCCTTTTGACCGCGGGAGCCGCGGCGGCCGCAGACCCCGTGAACAGGCCTCAGCATTCAGTCGGCAGTCAGCCGGTCATTCGCACCCACACCACCTCAAAACACACACACACACACACATGTCACCCTCCATACATCTGTATTCTATCAGTTACAACATACAGCGCGTCACGGCGAGATAACAGTTGACAATGCCTCAGACCTGGTACCCGACCAGTGAGCCCTTGCCGATGCACTCGCCGATGAAGAACCAGAAGACCACCTCGGCGCCGACCAGCGCGTTCACGGTCGCCTCCTTGACGGTGAGGTTCTTCCAGGCGCCGGTGCGCGCCGATTTGACAAGGTTGCTCAGGCCCTGCTGGATGGCCGGGACGTCGGCCGGGCTGGGAGGGGTCAGCTCCACGCGCGCGTACTTGACGAACGTGGCCAGCTTCGGCTTCGCGGCGTTCACCAGGTCTGAAGGGGCAGCAGAGGGTGGTCACAGGTCTGACGGGGAGGGACAGAGTGGGGTCAGCATGTCGGATGGGGAGGGAAAGAGCGGTCATACGCAGACTTGTGCCTGAATCCCGAAATTGGATCTGGGGTCCCAGTGTATGACTCTGCGTACAATGCATGAAGATCTGGGATCCTCCTGGATCCCCCGGCGTAAAATCTTTCAGGATCTGGGACCTCAGCGGATCTTTAATTTAAACGAGCCTCAGATCTTGAAACAGGGACTGACACTGACATGAAGGGACTGACATCACAATTGGTGGTCTCTATTTTGCGTAGTAATTAGTATGCACTATGCAGATAATTAGTACCTGCAAATTACCTTGTACCTATTAACAAACAGAGATTGCAATTAATTTTCCCATATGATAAAATTAGCCTACCGGCGGCTTGCCGGTACCTACCGGCGTGCCTGGATCCCGAAGTTGGATATGGGATCCCAGTGAATCCCTCGGCATAAAATATATAAGGATCTGGGATCTTTGTGGATTCCTCGGCTTATTGCGTACCATGATCTGGTGTCTCATGTGGATCCCGGGACACAGGAAACAGATATCCGGATATCAGCTGTATCACGGGATCCAGGCACATGTCTGGTCATAGGTCTGGTCCGACAGAAGGGAGGGACAGAGTGGGGTCAGCGGACAGCGTCATAACAAGGCGCCAGGTTTGATGCGGAGGCACAGAGCGGGCCAGAGGCCGGCACTAGAGCTGGTATACTGACCTGGTCACAACAGACTGACAGACACAACAGACAGACATATGGCACACTGGTCACAACAGACCACAGTGCAGAGAAACCCAGCTGTGAATGAGGTTCTAAATTTGATGGAGTATAGCATATAAAGATAGCTACTAGCCATTGATGCGCAAGTAAAGGGCATAGTTCACCTTTAACACATGTTTTGAACTGAGATAGCATAATGATAATGCAGGTAAAATTGAGTGTGGTGAAAAATATATTTGCTACGCTCGGTAATTTCGGCATAAGACCGAAAATAATATAGTTATTCCGTGGTTTCGGACTTCCAAAACGGGCCCATCACGGCCTGGCATTAGGTGCCGTAAGTCGGTACTATTGGTTCCAAAATAAGCGTCCCGCTGCGTTAGACGACAGTTTGTAGTGAATACCTGCATTCTCGCCATTCCCGGTCGGTCTGGGAGGTAGGCTGTCCGACACACTAGTGCTCGGCGGGACAGCCTATACAGCTTGGCTACACTGACGCTACACTCTGCCTGTATAGGCTGTTCCGCGCAGCATTGCTGTGCACCGTACAGCCTAACCTTTCAGGCGGTTCAAAACAGCCGGTAGGCGGTATTCACTACAAATTAACTGCTGTGCCGGCCAACCCAGCGGGACGTTTATTTTGGAACCAATAGTACACTCTCCGACACTGATCCCGTTCACTTGGCGCCGCAACAATACACAAGTATCCCGCTCAGATGTCCGCACGGCGTGGCTGACCCTTGTCAGTGAATGTACTTTGCGGAGCCAGTCATAAGAAACCACAGGTATGAAGTCATACATATACATATATAATATACATACATATTGACAACTATGATGAAGATATCACACTGGCAGTGTGATATTCCGGGGTGTCTCGATTTGCCCCAAATTTTGCATACAGGGCCTCCTCGATGCGCTGATTCCGAAAATATGACTATAGGGTAGTATTTTTGTCGTTTAAGAGTTAGAGCCATCCGCTTGAGCGCGACGCCGACCCGCTAGTGACGTCATCCGGCGGTCCGCCGAGTTCAAGGTCAAATGGTTAGTGTCTTTACCTGGTTATAGGGCCTTGAGTCATACATTGTATGACGACTGACGTCATAGACATCTAAGAAGAAACTTGCTCATTTCTCCACAGATATCCATATATTATCCGAATCAATGTCATTTGTTTTTCAGCTCAAGATACCCATCACCATGGGTGAAACTTTGGAAATGTCATTGGGGTCCCAAACCTCCATGGGGCCTCCGTTTTCAGGGGCCTCCAACCTTCTTAGGGCCTTCAGCCCACTCTGCACATAGGAGAGGAGGGATCTCCTACTCAGCAGAGGAGAGGATGGGGCTCCTACTCAGCACCGATAAGAGGAGGGCCTCCTACTCAGCACCGATGAGAGGAGGTGCCTCCTACTCAGCACAGAGGAGAGGAGGGACCTCCTACTCAGCACAGAGGAGAGGAGGGGCCTCCTACTCAGCACAGATGAGAGGAGGAGCCTCCTACTCAGCACAGAGGAGAGGATGGGCCTCCAACTCAGCACAGAGGAGAGGATGGGCCTCCTACTCAGCAGAGAGGAGGGGAAGGGCCTCCTACTCAGCACCGATGAGAGGAGGTGCCTCCTACTCAGCACAGAGGAGAGGATGGGCCTCCTACTCAGCACAGAGGAGAGGAGGGGCCTCCTACTCAGCACAGAGGAGAGGATGGGCCTCCTACTCAGCACAGAGGAGAGGAGGAGCCTCCTACTCAGCACAGAGGAGAGGATGGGCCTCCTACTCAGCACAGAGGAGAGGATGGGCCTCCTACTCAGCACAGAGGAGAGGAGGAGCCTCCTACTCAGCACAGAGGAGAGGATGGGCCTCCTACTCGGCACAGAGGAGAGGAGGAGCCTCCTACTCAGCACAGAGGAGAGGAGGGACCTCCTACTCAGCACCGAGGAGAGGAGGGACCTCCTACTCAGCACAGAGGAGAGGATGGGCCTCCTACTCAGCACAGAGGAGAGGAGGAGCCTCCTACTCAGCACAGAGGCCTCCTCCCCTCAGCCTCCTCTCTTCACGGATCATTTTGAATATCCCGATCTTAAGAAGAGCCTCCAACATTGAGGTCCCAAAATGGCTTATAAGGTCCCAAAATTTTGCATTGGGGTCCCATGTGGGACCTTAAAAGTATACAAAGTTTCACCCATGCCCATCCCTGAAAAATTCCAGAGAATTTTCAAGATTCCTTTTATATCACATTAGGATTTTAACATAATAGGTCTGACTGTCTGCACCAGCATAGGTGGACCTGCTAACCCCTTAAACTGAGGTGCCCTGCAAGATGCGAATGCACATAGTGCATGTTATTTTCCCACTCCGGCTTCTGTACAGTATCTGATTACACCACGTGACGTGGCCAGACACTGTCCAGTTACACCCACTGTCTAATCATATCATGTGGTGTGCAGCGGTGTCGATTTGTCAAAATGATTGGGGGGGGGGGGGCGAACAGGGACGGGTCCAATGGTCCTACATCAGCGCCACCGTTTTACCAAAACGACTGAAATCGGCCAAAAATAACGCATTTCATTATTTTAAAAGAAAATGTAGGGAATAGGTACAAGTTTTTTTTAAAATCAGCTCTTAAAAATCAAATATATTCGGCTGGAGTCTTTTCAGTCAAGAAAACTTGCAGATAGGGGTTTCCCAACACGGGCTACAAAACTGCTATCTCAGTTTAAAACTAATATTGAAGGTGAATTATTCCTTTAACCCGCGCACTGCAAGGGTTGATTTCCGACCCCCCCCCCCTCAGGTGTTTCGCAGATAGCGAAAAAACGGCGGCGCGCAGCGCCGCCAAGTTTTGGCACACCTGTTAGGACATCAATTGCGCACACTTTGAAAAAATGAACCTCGGGTCATCTCAGGTCAGGTCACCAGACCAGGTCAAGTGACCCCACCTCCAAAACCGTTTGCAGTTGTGCCAAAGCCAGAGTTTCTCACTGATCAGTTTGAAACTTACACAGGGTGCCATGAGTGCATAAGTACTTACAATTCGTATATCTCGGAATTTTGATATCGGTGACTAAGGTCAGGTCAATTTCGTGACCTCCCCATAATAAGTAAATGGGGAAATATTCAAATGCTTCCTATTTCAAGGATATGCATTATATTAGTCCAATTACTTCTGGATCATGTTATTATAGGATATTCTTGATAATCCAAGTGTAAGTTTTGTTCAGTGACCCCTATTTATGGGGTCATTTGAGGTCATCCGAGGTTACCATCATTTTTGTGTCAATAACTCGCGACATAATGAAGATGGAGAAGTAAAACCGACAGCAATGTGTTTGTCTCGTCGAGACACGTCTCCCTATATGCAACATGAACTACGACCTACTTGGGTATTGACCTAAGGTCAAGGTCACGTGACCTGAAGTCAAATTTTGAAGTTGACCTAACACGAACACCATGTATATCATTCAAAGCGCCTTGACAAGGCAAACAATGGCGTAAACAGTTTTCCGTTATTTGTATTAGATAAAAAGTTTTTTATAGTGAAAAACGGTTTTTGCAAAAAAACAGCATTTTTCCTTTTTTGACCTCTGGAGCCTCAAATATTGGCCTGATATCAAATTTGAGAACACCATGTCGATTGCAAATTTTAATGTCTGGCGATCCCTATTTTCCGTTTGTTTCTATCTAGCATAGTTTCCGAGATATATGGGAATTTCTGGAGCGAAGTCCTAAAACAGGAAAAAATGAAAAATTTGACCTTTGATGACCTCTGGTGACCTCAATTTTGACCTGACCTAAACAAATACTGAATACTTTCGATAGAACTTGTATCAAGCTATCAAATGCTGTTTTCCGCTTGTCGCTATGTTGCGTAGTTTTCGAGATCTCAAGGGGGGGGGGGGCGGAAATCAACCCCCTGCAGTTGGTGTTCGGCGCAAACCCCCTGCAGTGCGCGGGTTAAAGGGAATAGGTCACCATGAAAGTTGTCTCGAAGTTCAACCATACGGTGCATCTTGAGCTCAAAACTACGAATATGACTTTGGTTTGGCAACTGATGGATATATGTGGAGAAAGAAGTAAGTTTCTCTTTCTATTTCACGAGAAATCGTACGATAGCAGCAGACGTTACGGCTCCCCCGCTCCGCCTGACGCCAAGTACAGTCTCTGACAAGAGGCCGCCGCGCCGCCCGGGTGGCTGAGCGGATATTAACGAGGCGTCGTGACCAGAGACTACGTGCCAGAGAGTGTACCTGCCTCCGGCGGCGAGCGGCGAGCGAAAGGAACTGATCGTGGCCCGGAACAGCGGAATTGAAACCGGGCCCACTAGTCCTGTGTCGAAATTACTTAACGTAGGGAGGTAATTCTTTCACCACAACCAATTTTTAGATCTGCTATCTCAGTCCAAAACTCCATTTAAAAGGTGAACTTGGTGAGAAAAAAAAAGTATTGAAAAAAGAAGAAAAAAAAGTGAAGGTGAACTGAGGTGGGACAGTCTCTTTAAAGGGACTGTCCCACCTCTGTGAAAGTTGTCCAATCACACTTAATTGTATGTCTACATGTCAGGCGAGGTCAGCTGAACATGTTCGTGAACTTTTTTTCCGAAAAAAAATGCGTATCTAGGAAGATATTCAACTTTTAGTTTTAAAGGAAATAGTTCACCTTCGGAATTTGTTTCAGAACACGATTGTATTATATTTTTGAATACAGTTTCTTTTTTTATTTTCAAAAATGGTCCTACATCGCGCCAATTCAGGACAGAAGGTCGTAAATTATTAATGTTATGGTGTGCGTTATTGGTCTACGCATGCTCCATGGCAGTGCTGGCACTCTCAGACGGTACGGTATATCATATATGCGCCGAATTCCTTCGCCAAAAAGTCAAATATCTTCGGCTGGAGTCTTTTTCAGTCAAGGAAACTTGCAGATAGGGGTTTCCCAACATGGGCTACAAAACAGCTATCTCAGTTTAAAACCAATGTTGAAGGTGAACTATTTCCTTTAAGCGAAAAGTTGGGTTGGTGACGTCATATGATTTTTTTAAATAATAACAGGGAAATCCTTTGTGCTGCCAAATATATGACACAATTTTTTGTCGACATCTATTGCGTAGAAAAAGCGAACCACCCGGTGTCTAGATTGGCTTAGATTGCGAACCACCCGGGGATCGAGAAATGAAAGACGAAAATATGCCAAGGCTGACCTTAAAACAAGTCTATCATTACCACTTGGGTAAAGAGACGACGCTGTCGGTTTAGAGTTCCTATTCAAATACACATGGGCCTTATTTTTTACAGCTGTCAAAATCAAACTCGCATATCTTTTTGATTAGATCATTGTGGTTGTTTTAACTGCTACCATACTTAATTTCAATGCCTAGCCATAAAGATGGCTATCTCAACTCAAATATAATGTTAAGGTGGGATAGTCCCTTTAAAGGGAATGTTTCACCTTTCTGAAAGTTGTCAAATATACGCTGGTTGTAGTCGAAAATATGAAGTAAGTGCTGCTGATAACGATGGTGATATTTGTTCTCTCGAAAATTCACTTAACTCTATACAAATTAAGGTTTTAAATTGGGGATAATGACGTCATTATTGAGCTATAGACCACCGCTGATTGGCTGACAAAGTCAGCCAATCAGCGGCGGCACTAGCCTAGACCCCATTTTGAAAATGGGAAATTAAATTGCTTAAAAACGGCTAAGTTTTTGGGAAAATGACCGTAGTATTTTCGACATTTCAATAACGGCCAAAGATAATGGCTATCTCAGTTCAAAACCAATACAAAGGTGAAACATTCCCTTTAAAGGAAAATAATGACCTTTTCAAACAAAAACGGAGTTAGCACTTGAAATCGACAGACGAAGCCAAAATATGATGTAAATTCATCGCATTTTGCATATAAAAATTCCTTCAGAGAGATATTTCAAGGTAATCTTGATAAGCGTTCCACACTTTTAACGACCGGTTCGTGCCAAGTACTTTTCGGTTTCCATCAAACTCCGGGCTTTTCCCGTATTACTTTTGTACGCAATGGTGTGGAAAATATATTTTGCGTTCTGCTTG
This sequence comes from Chirona hameri, assembly GCA_036785665.1. NCBI lineage: Eukaryota > Metazoa > Arthropoda > Thecostraca > Balanomorpha > Balanidae > Chirona > Chirona hameri. Next base: position 36,989 of record JAXIVJ010006180.1, read on the forward strand.
TTATGATTATATACCCGCCCATCTTTTACAATTACAAACCATTGAAAAAAAGGCAATTCAATCGGAAGCTCATCGATGCACGTCGACGGCGACCTATTTAGTGTTAGCGATTTGTTTCAAAGTGCCCATTCAACAACGCTGAACAGATTGACACAAAAACGCCAGATGTTTCGTTTTCCAATAGTGGAGTGAAAATACCGATCATTAATTTTCCCAAACTTCCAACTTTGAATTAGGGAATAATTGTATTTAATTCTTAAATTTAGGTCACATCATTTTAATACCATAACGGTAGCCAAAGCAATTGTTGCTCACAAAATCAAAAAGTCATTATTTCCCTTTAACGAAAAAATAAGGCTACACGAGTTTTGGCCTTGTGTCGGACGGTGCCTCAAACCAAAGTTTTGGCCGAGCCTCCGACCGACCAATGGCTTTGAGAATGGCCGATAATCTCAGAATCTCGAACTGGCACAGGGCCCTCTCGGGCCTGACCACGGCCCTCTTGGATAATAAGCCTAGTGAATTATTAGGTATTGCACAGGCCCCCTCAGACTTCTTCCCTCAGGTCTCGTAAGGACCCTCTCAGACCACTGGCGGATCCAGGGGGGTGCATCAGGGACAAATCCCCCCACATGAATCTGGGGGGCATTCAATACAAGTATGCCCCCCCCCCCACGCGTTCCCAATTTATCGTAAAATCGTCTTTGCATCGGTCAAAATCCAGCCATCCAGTCAAAAACCGGAAAATTTCGCGCCGCTTCGCGGCATGACACAACTTTCGCAATTGCTTATACAAATTTGGAAAATGGGCAAATGTCAGAGGTTCTCCTTGGCGGTAATTGCTGGCACTGGCGGATCCAGGGGGCATCAGGGGCAAATGCTCCCTTCTCAGGAATCTGGAAGGGGAATTCAATACAAATATCCCCCCCCCCCCAGCGCGTTCCCTGCACTGAACGTGAAAAACAATGATCTTAGGAGAAAACGGATTTTTGTCCTCAAGTGATTGAATTTGAAGTTTGTACGCATCCCTTTCTTTCAATGATAGACAAAACAGCGCACCTGATGCAATTCAAGCAGCCCGGTGACACTTAACTCTCGCCCCGCTGGAGGGGGCAGAGGACAGAATCTGCCCCCTCCCAGATTTTCTCAATAACTTGAAAACTGTGATAGATATAAATATCAAACTTTCAGTACCTTATTTTGCATCAATTCTACGTCTTCTCACCAAATTCCAATGAAATTGATGCAGTATTTTGGGAGATAATGACGTTTTAATGACGTCATGTCATGCCAATTTTGGTGGAAAAACGATAAATGTTTGAACAATCGTAGAAAATAGAGTTTTGAAGCAAATTGCAAAACAAAAACGTCAAAAGGAAGGAAATGACATTCTCTTCAAAATGGCTATTTCGGATTTTCGAAATTTTGTGCCTTTGACCCCAATGCTTTTAACAAGAAATCGGGATTTTTTGTTTGTTTGTTGTGAATTTGAAGAGTGCATTTCTTAATCTCGAATAACAAAATAAGGTGACCGGCCCACATCCGCGGAGGGAAAAAATGGGGGGTACCTTTTTGCCACACAAATATGCCCCCCCCCCCCCCCCCCCAACGGAGAGGCTGGATCCGCCAGTGTCTCAGTCTAGCATAAAGATAAAGCCTTTCCACACCTGGCAAGGGCCTCTCAGACCGGACGATGGCCCTCTCAGGTCGATCGATGATTCTCTCAAAGAAGCGGATGTTAATTGATCCTCTCCTACCGACTTAAAGCCCTCAGGCCGGAAAAACCGCCCTTTTAGATTGATTGAGGGTCCTCTCAAAGTGGTAAACGGACTCAGGTCGGCATGGGGCCCTCCCAGGCTTGACAAGGTTCTACGCTTCGGGCTTCGGCGTGAATAATAGTTTTTGTTATGCCAGAACAGCAAAGAGCTGCTTTGAAGGGGCCAAAACCCAGTCACACAATTCTTTAAAAAAAATCATCGGATTTCGCCTTTCATGCATGAATTAACCCTCGCCCTACGGGGGGGGAGGGGGCCTGAACGCCCCCCCTGAGGTTTTTCTTGAATAACTTCTTACACATGCAGTGCATCTTGCTGAAATTTTTGGTAGCTGAGTTTACAACAATTATACGTATGCTGTAAAAATTTAATTGAAATTGGTTAAGTGGTTTGGGAGATAATCATGTTTTGATGACGTCATGTTGGTAAAAAAATGAAAAATATTTGAAAAATCGTAGAAAACAGAGTTGTAAAGCAAATTACAAACGCAATTCACCAAAGATACAAAATGGCATTCTCTTTAAAATGGCAATCTCGGACTTTCAAAATTTTGAGTTTTTGACCCCTCAAATAAAACATTAACTGATTTTTTTGGGAAAAATCCCCACAAAATCAAAATTTTCAAAGATATTAGAAAAACCGGAATATATGTGATAGAACCGAGTATGGACAACACCCATACCAAATTTCAAAGCAATATCTTCATTTTTGACTGAGTGATGGCTCCCGAAGTGTAAGAAACTGATGACGTCATTTTTCCCCTTTTTTGACAAGATACGAACAAATAATTACCTTTTTGTATTTCTGAGCCCAAACTGGTCTTGGAACATGCCTTTTTATTTACATTTATCAATTTCTAATTTTGAGGTTTTCTGAAGAACAAAATCGCTGTTCTGGACGTGGTAAATTCGAGGTCATTCACTTGACCTGGAAGGTCACCCGTTGACCTGAAACCTAAAAATCGCATACTGTTAGATTCCTCTCATGACAGGCAACATGCTGGTTCTTAACCCATTGATCTAAGTTGCTTGGTTTGGAAGTTAACAGGGGGGGGGCTGTCAGCCCCCTCCGTAGGGCGAAGGTGAAAAAGCTCCCGTAGGGCGAGGGCTAAAACAAACTTCCTTTCGTTAAAAATTGCGTAGATTTGCATTACATTCTGAAATGCGCCATTTTTTTGGCCGACTTCAGGCGATTTGGGAGGCTGGCCCTTCGGGCTCCTTGAATACGCCAGTGGCCAGAAAACATTGGGGGGCGGGGGAGGGGGCGAGAGCAACTTTGGGGGGTCGAACTAACATTGGGGGAGGGGGGCCCGAGGGCCACTCCAAAAGCACCTACAGGGTGTCCCGAAATTGATGTCCCCTTCTATCGCGTGCAATAACAAGAAAACAAAGAATGGTTGGTTCATGGTTTATTTGTTGATGTAGTCACCACGGTTCTCCACACAGGCTCTCATGCGCTCCGGCATCCCACACATCAGGTTGTCCAGCGTCTCTGCTGAAATGCTGCGCCAGGCCGACCGGACGTTCCGGATGAGGGTGACTTCTGACGTCGCTGGTGCCATCTTGCCCACCTTGTCCTGCACGATCGCCCAGAGATTTTCAATGGGCGACAGGTCTGGGCTGTTACCCGGCCATACTCCCTTCGCCCAGAAGCCAGGAAGGTTGGTCTGGCACCACTGCTGGGTCTTGGCGGCGTTGTGAGCCGGTGCACCGTCCTGCTGGAAAATGGCCTCCGACATGTCAGGCAGAAGTTTGATCGCTGTTGGTGGTCCGTTCTCCTTCCTTCTCTTCATCGCCGACGCTGCCGTTCCCTTCAGCACTTCCTCCACGTAGAAGGCTGACGTCACAGTTTGGCCGCGGGGCACTATGTGGAGGTCTGACAGGCCACGGAAGCTCATCATACCCCAGACCATGACCTTGGCCGGGTGCTTCTCGGTGACGGGACGGGCACTTCTGAGCTGTCTCGGTGACGGGCACTTCTGAGCTGTTCCTAGCCCAAACACGGTCGTTCTGGCGGTTGGGAGAGTGGAATAACTCGAACGGAGACTCGTCGGTGAAGAGCACCCGTCTCCAGTCCTGGATGGACCAGTTGATGCGGGCTTTTGCGAAGTCCAGCCGCTTGCGCCTCTGCGCTGCCGTCAGCCTGGGCTGCATGCGCAGTTTCAGCGGCTTCAGGCGAAGGCACTGCCGCAGATAGCGGTGTACGGCGGACTTGGAGGCCGGGTGCTGCTTCCCACTCAGTTTCCGCGCCAGCTTCCTCGTGGACTGGTGCCGCTTCAGCACCGACTTCGCCACCACGATTCTGGCCACTCGACTCATCGCCGTCTTCCTCCCTCTGCCCTTGTGGTTCTCTAGCGTCTCTCCCCTGCGGTCGCGGGCCATCCAGCGTTTGAGGGTCCTGGGCTCTATCGTCAGCTCCTTGGCGACCTGCACCTGGGTCATGCCGCCGTTGACCATGCCGACAGCGCGATAGCGTGTCGACAGGGCATACTCCTTCACCATGGCTGATATGCGGTCTGCTCGCCTTGCGTACCCCTCGGTAAATGACGTCTGCCGCGCCGCTAGGGCTTGGGTCAGGTCGCCAGGTGGGGTCACGTGACCAGCAAACGCGTGGCGGTGCCCTGGGGCCAGGCCCCGGTAACATTCCGCTGGTGTAACGGCGGTGCGAGGGAATACACAACCCGCGCCAAGGGGACATCAATTTCGGGACACCCTGTATATAAATCGACAGTGCCCCAAAATTTGTCGATTTGGGTGGGAAATGACACCTAAATATTAATAATTTTCCACTCTCGCTCCCCATTTTAGGCGTGAATTTTCCACTCCCAAATTATAAATTGTGATATTGATTCTGACATAAATAGACATAAATATAGACTAAAAATACATGATTTCAAATAAAACTACATGATTTCAAATAAAACTACTGATTTTCATATTAAAAACAGACATCAATATTGTACCATTTTCTATATAATTTTTCACTCCCATAGTAATTTTTGGGCTCGAATTTTCCACTCTGACACTCAAGGAAAAATGGAATCTTGGGACACTGAATCGACACCTATGCATGTTCCTATATATCAAGTAATCTAAGAGTGGAAAGTATTTGGGGGGCGAGAGCACGTCATTGGGGGGGGGGGGGGGCACCATGGGGGGTGGGGGGCAAACTCAACATTGGAAGAGGGGGAGGGGGAGGGGGGGGGGCGAGGGCCCCGCAAAAGTATATAAATTGACACCTATGGTGGTGTGACCTCACCTGTGGTAACTTGACAGGTGGATGTGGACCAGACAGTTTCTATGCCACATGATGTGCTGTCCCAAATCACATGAACTTGCTGAAAGCTATTGCTTCAGCATGCATACTCAGTCAAATTGCCAAGGAAGAATTGAGAGACAAAACTTAAACACAGAAAACAAGTGACTACTTACTGGTTCCCATCGCTGGCAGCTTGGCGACGATTCCGGCCATTTTTGTTTCTTTTGAAGGGTTGCTTGAATTGCCTGAAATAGTTGTTTGTGAAAGAAACATTTGTCTAAATAAGTATTACATCAACAATCTAAAACAACATGATATATATAAAGTGATCCACATCAAAATCCACTTATTTGCCACCGACTACAGAAGTGCAGACTATGCCAACATAATTTCAGACATCATTATTGTAATCAGTCGGGGAAACTGTGGCAAAATTGTCCATTTTTGGAAGTATTTTCCAAAAATGGGAACACACTTTCCACAAATAAGAACACTGATGCCACAATCATACCCAATTAGATAAAATTCCAGTTTCCCTTTGCTTCAGTGTGATTTGCGCAATTCGAAATGATGTGAATGCACAGCTTTAAAGGGACTGTCCCACCTTCCCAAAAGTTGTCAAATGTATGCCGCTTGTGGTGCACAATATGAAGTAAATTATTGTTATCAGTCGTGGTTTTCAGTTGTGGTTTTATCTGTGTGACTTCGCCCATAAATGGTTCACCCCCTCGGCGATGATGTTAAATAAATAAATAAATAAAATTGCTGCTGAACACGATTATAACATTTGTTTCTTGCAAACAGTGCTCAATTTAATACAAAGTTCAGTTTTAATATTCGGGTTGATGACGTCATATTGAGCTCTAGAGAGCTACACAGAAATCCTTTACGCTGCCAAAGTATGGGTCAATTATTTCGAGACAATTCTGGCGATTTGAATACAAAACAACCCAACTACCAAACCATTGAAACATAGCAAATATCTCCAAGGTTCACCTTAAAACAAGTCTTTCATCCATTAAGTTAAACCCTTGTTTGAGACTTGGCATAATTACGAAATAACAATACAAATGGATTGAGTCTCAATAGTTCGGAAAATAGTCTAAAAAAGTGTCACTATATTTCGGCACAAACCTTCATCAGGTGACCTGATGAGTCACCTGATGAAGGTTTGTGCCGAAATATAGTGACACTTTTTTAGACTATTTTCTGAACTATTGAGACTTAAGTCATTTGTATTGTTAAAACAAGTTGACTATCATTACCAGTTGGGTAAAGAGAGGCGACGCTGTCGGTTTAGAGGCCCTATTCAAATACACATGGGTCATGGGCCTTATTTTTTACAGATGTCAAAATAAAACTTGAATATCTTCTTTTTTTAACTGCTACCATACTTAATTGCAATGCCAAGCCATCAAAATGGCTATCTCAACTCAAATCTAATGTTAAGGTGGGATAGTCCCTTTAAGTCAAAATTTGGGCTGTACTAACGATCGTCCCACCAACTTGATCTTATTGTCTTTACAATTTATATTGAAATAGCCTGTGCTTATGATAATTCAGAAAAGATCGAAAATCAGAAATAAAGGACAAAAGAACTGTCTTATTGAGCTTATTTGAATATAACATTTTAGAAGCGCATTAGAAACGGAATCTGCACGCTTTGATTATAGTGCTGTTGTATTATAGTGCTGTTGTGTTATAGTGCTGTTGTGACAGCTGATTGGTTGTCAGTTTTTCTTCTCTTATTTTAGGCAGCTTAGTACTAGAAAAAAGTAACTTACAGACACATTTTTCAGATCATGGGTGAAAGTAATGAGTTAACATTTCATTAATGATGCTAAATTATTTTTGCCTGCCATCTTGCAGTAGGAAAATGAGCATTTCTTCACCCTCTTATTGTGTTCCCATTTTTGGGAAATGCCTTCCCAATTATGGAAATGCATTTCCAAAAATGGAAGCTTTCTAAAAATGAAAAATTTGACCACAGTTTCCCCCACTGTTATTGCATGCATGTGGGACATTAATCATGCATACAATTGCCTATACATGTGCCATGAGGCATGAGCCTTTCCTGATGCCCTAATATGGTTCTGATTTTTATTTATTTATTTATTGATAAAGAAACACCAACAGACATCATGCCCACTAATAGGCACAGTCACATAGTAAAAAAAGCACAGTGTTTGTCAAAATAACATCATACGTTCAGGCAAAGTACACAAATAAATACCTAATATTGCACATAGTTTGCATTCACACACAGTGGATCACATATACATGCTGCTACAACTTGCAAATTTTTTAACGCTGGTCAAGAAGGAATAGTGTGTTGAAGTGAAGAAATCAGCGGACGTACAGGATCTAAGAAAGGAGTTGGTGTGTTGGGACACAACAGAGAAGGCTACAAAGGACAGTATATACTCTGGCAAAAGGTATGGCCCAAAGGGAGGAGTTGCGAGTTGGCCGCAGTGGCATGGACAGGCAGAATGTCGACAAGATGAGGACACTCAATGCGGCATTGATATACATTGTGTAAAAACATATTATAATATTGACTACAAAATATTAATATCCTCTCATTGATGATCAGCAGTGCCTTGTCCAGCACAAGTTAATTGATTGAACTTGTCTAGGTTGTTAACCTGCAAAGATGCTGACCTATAATTGCTCACAAAGGACATTAACCATTGGCATCATTGGAGCCTTCTGTAATACAATAGTCATTTAGTGCCCTAACTCTGAGTCATTTAGTGCCCCAACTCTGAGTCATTAAGTGCCCTAACTCTGAGTAATTTAGTGCCCTAACTCTAACTATATAAACTTTAAATACCTATTAGTATTTTAAATAAGTGGCAGTATTGTGAATGATTGGAACGGCCTCCCATCCAAAGCGGTCTGGGCTCCTTCGCTGAATGCCTTCAAGGCTAGATTGGACGCCCATTGGGCTCACATCGGGTTCAGCATACCTGACAATGACTGAGACATGCCAGGAATCATGAGCTCAATGAGAGCGAGTACTACAGGCCTTGAGGCCTAAAAATCCTGATTACTGTAAGCTGTAAGGTAAGGTAAGGCAAGGCAGCCAATCAGGTAACGGTGGGGCTGGTGTCACCGTCCGGAGCTGGCGTCACCCTCGCGGCCGGGCAATCAAATCAAGGTTCAGGTTACTATCACCGTTGTTGGTCTGGAGTCATGGGGAAGCTTAATGATGTCACCAGATTCTGGCTACAAGTGAAAATCAGGCGGACCTGATCAGACTTAATGGCTACAAGCAGTAAGTTTTGTCGCAATCAGACTTAATGGCTACGAGCTGTGAGCCGACCCGATCAGACTTAATGGCTACAAGCTGTAGGTCAACCCGATCAGACTTAATGACTACGAGCTGTAGGCCGACCCGATCAGACTTAATGGCTATGAGCTGTAGGCAGACCCGATCGGACCTAATGGCGGGGTTAGGTTAGGTTAGATTAGTTAAGTTTAATTAATTCCGATCAGTTTGGCCTACCGCTTGTAGCTATTAAATCGGGGCGGCCTAAGATTCGCTAGTATCTGGTGACGTCATTAAGCTTCCCCATGACTCCAGACCAACAACAGTGATAGTAACCTGAACCTTGATTTGATTGCCCGGCTGTGAGGGTGACGCCAGCCCTGGACGGTGATGCCATCCCCACCGTTACCTCCAATCACACATTCACTAAAAATTGGGAAAAATAATCAGTTTGAAGGAACCTGTCATGATAAATTAACTATGAAATGATTTTGGATATTGGCCTAGCCACCACCACAGATCAAGATTGCAGGCCCCAAACAAGGCAAGTCGGCAAAGGAAGGGTATAACCTAACATTCAGTCCATTGACAACTATGACCAAAAATGTCAACCATGTCACATCTTCTAACAAAGTGGTTTTGTTTCGCACACAAAAACTCACAAGGAAATCGATATTTATATTTTTCGACCACCTTCCCTGCAAAATTAATATTCGTGCATGTTCATTTACATGAAGACAAACCAGAGACCCTTTTGAGAGCATACGGATAGGAAAACAGTTTGACAACTTTATCGTGTTAAGAATGAAGTGCTGTCGGCAATATGAACTGGAAGATAGGATAGGCAATCTCAATAAAGCTGAAAAATACCCTTACCACGCGATGGACGTTTCGGCTGCAAAGAAAATTGTCAGCCGAGAAAATGGTAAAGAAAAGGGGAGCCAAAAAGAAGAAGAAAAAGTGTGCCAGGTTTTTGATGACGTCAAATTAATAGTTTTCCCATTTTGTTTTGTCTAACGTAAGATCAAAAATTTGTTTATAAAAAATAAAAAACAATTAATATATGTAAACTATGATAAAACCGAAAACATCATCATTTGTAGTATGATGACTGAAAACGTCATTCTACTTCAAAATGCAAAAGTAACATGTTTGGCGTCGGGAATGTCACATGAGCGTGAATTTCGCTTCAGCGGGCACAAATTTGGGAGCGTTTCCACTTATTTTGTGCTTGTTTGTGCTTGTATCTATTTTCATCTTAGTCGTTCATGATAGAAGAAAAGAAGATGCATCAGGTACCATCAATGTCATCTTTTCTTGAATTAAATTATAGTCATGACGTAGCGAGAAATCTCATATATCGAACACCCCAGTTCGGTACCTATCTGGAAAGTGTTTTCCAAGGTACTTTAATGTGTTTTCTTTTGAATTTTCGCCGTTGGATAATTATCACTCATGATTTTCCTTCTGCATGTTCGGCATATACCCTGTCAGGGATAATTTTTATTTGGATAATTATCCATCCCCAGAACAGGCAGAATCTTGCAGGAAATTATCCATTTGCTTCTTTGTGCATGTTGTAAATAACATTAATCTCAAATCAAGTGTGAATTTGGGATAAGTCTATCATAAAAACAGTATAAATTCTACTGAAAACACAACATTCACATAAACTCAAAACACCACCTGCAAATGGCCACTGGTGGAGGCAGTAGCAGTCAGCTGATGAGGACGATGGAATAATATCCAAGCAATCCTGTTCTGGACATTTTCCATGAATCTTGCCCAAGATGAAAAATTATTTAGGATATTTTTCCATTTATCAGACACCAAGTGTGATCCTGGACAAAAATCCATGATGCTGAAAATTTTTCTTAAATTCTCTGAAAATTTTTTTTCTTCTTAAATTCTCTGAAACACATGGTTATCAATCATGATGGTGTTTCAGTTTGTCATACAAAACATAAAATCTTCTACAGCCATGATCTTTGAATGGATCCACTGACAAGCTGAATGACCAAAAATATTTCTTACATTATTTAAATGTAATTTGAAATAGCTTGTATTAATGATGAATGATATGTTTTCCAAATCTGGCCAGCACAAATGACATAATTTCCCTGTCAATTATGCTAGAATTGAGTGAAGTCATTTGATAATATGTAATAATTGAATGTCAACCACATCATTGAAAGTTGTTCATGGATTGCATGTTGCAACATTAACATTTTAAACTCCTTTTATCTTAACTATATATAATTTGATCATTGAATGTAAAGTTTATTACATTTTGTTATTGTAATTGCTCTGTGCCTACATTCTTGTCTTAAGGTATAAGAACTAAGAAGTCTATCATATTGCAACAATGGACACTGTTGATCTACAGGCCAAATACCAAACATTGGCTGCAGAATACTCCAAGGTGAGTGGATGGTTGTGTCTCATGTCTTTGTAGAAATTAAGGCTAGCCTACTGAAGAATGATCAGTGATAAATCAGGCCACAGATCAAATATTTAGTTTTTCATTACATTGATTCAAAAGTTTTGTGTAATTGGGAAGCAGATTTTAGTGATGCCTTTCATCTGTGTCACTGGGCAAAGGAACTTTCATCTGGCAAAGGAACATGCTGGGCCAAAGCCACATGATTGGTGAGATCTGGTGTCTCAGGGATTTTGTTTGATTTCAGGTAACAGCTAAATTCACAGTACTGAAGAAGGCAGTACTGGATGAACAGGCAAAAAGTGTCCAGTTGAAGGTGAGGCCAGCCTCATAGGGCAATTCTACAACTTGTATTTCAGCTGGAGTATTTGAAATATTCCCAGCTATCATGAAATATGCCTATATTTCTTATGCAATTCCAGTTTTCAGGTTTACTGTCTTTTTGTCAGATCACAGCAAGGCTTTCAGTTTGCCTTGCCTAACCAGTAACCACTTGATTTGGTCACACCATCAACACAGGAAATCCCATTTTGGTTGTTTGTGGTTGATCTTTAACCCTATTACCTGGGGGGGGGGGGGACGGGGGGACGGGGATGGGGGACGGCAGGCATATTCTGCCCCTCCCCCCCCCCCCCCCGGTGGTTTTCACTTGCCGCTTCTAAACCGTTGGGCCTAGCGTCTTGAAACTTTGTGACTTTTACCAACTTTGAATGGCGCATGTTGTCAAAATTTGGAAAAAAATCGGGCCAGCAGAGGCGGTGCCAGGCTCCTGTTTTGGGGAGGGTGTTTTAAATGCAGTTGTGCGGTGCATACTTCCTTCGTAGTTTGCGGTACAATAAATGTGTCAGAAATATTTTCAATCAATATGCATCATACATACTAGGGTTATACATGTTTTTTTTGGCAGAGGTGCACTCAGGTACAACAAAATGGGAGGCGATACCCTCCCTCAAATTAGGTCCAACTTCAAATTAGTAAGATGATACAAGATTAATCGCATGGTGTTCCCCCCCCCCCCCCCCCTCACGTTGTTTTTCTGGATCCGCCTATGCGCAATATATTACATTTAACCAATTACAGCAAGTAATCCCCACATGTGATGTTCATGTCATCCCAAACAATCACGAACAGCACAAATTTGTTATCAGAAATTGTCCCCCATTTTACATCCCCTGAATACGCCTATGATTTTTTATTTTGGTATTGATCTTTTTATATATTGAAGACCAGTAAATTTTAAATTCAAAAACGTTTGGGTCATGTAAATCGGTTAAACCACATGGCCGCAATGACTAAAAAAAAATCGTTTTTTTTCTTCTCCCCCCCCCCCCCATTTTTGAACAAAAATAAATTTCGGGCGCCTAAAAGAAAGATCTTGTCATGGCGAATCGAATGGCGTTTTCCCCATCGAAATCGACCGAGCGGTTCTCGATATCTCGGGGAGGGGGGGGGGGGGCAGAATCTGTCTCCGCAGGTTAAAGGAAATAGTTCACCTTCAACATTAGTTTTAAATTGAGATAACAATTTTGTAGCCCGTGTTGGGAAACCCCTATCTGCAAGTTTTCTTGACTGAAAAGACTCTCCAGCCGAATATATTTGAGTTTTTGGCGAAGGAATGCGGTGCTGGCGAAATAATGTTGTACTGGTTCCAGCCCGGGCAGAGGCTATACCATCAGCCAATCAGCTTGCAGCTGGTGCTAGCAAGCGAATTGCCGGCCGCCGGTTGGCACATCTCCAATGCGAGTCTATCTTTACGCGACTACTTTCGAATCTGATTGGCTGAACCATTTTTTACATTCGCGTGACGTCAGGACTCTGACTCAGAGAGTATGCATATAGTTTTGATAAACAATAAAAATTTACGGCCTTCTGTCCTGAATCGGCGCGATATAAGGCCATTTTTGACAATATAAAAATAAATTGTATTCACAAATATAATCAAATCGTGTTGGGTAAAAACAAATTAAAGGTGAACTATTTCCTTTAAAGGAGGGAATAAAAAGGAATAAAGGAAAGGAAATAGTTCACCTTCGGAAAATTTTCAGAACACGATTTTATTATATTTTTAACACAGTTTCTTTTTTTCTTTTCAAAAATGGTCCTACATCGCGCCAATTCAGGACAGAAGGTCGTAAATTATTCATGTTATGGTGTGCGTTATTGGTCTGCGCATGCTCAGACCAGTGCTGGCACTCTCAGACGGTACGGTATATCATATATGCGCCGCATTCCTTCGCCAAAAAGTCAAATATCTTCGGCTGGAGAGTCTTTTCAGCCAAGAAAAGCTGCAGATAAGGATTTCTCAACACGAGCTACAAAACTGCTATTTCAGTTCAAAGTCCCATGTTGAAGGTGAACTATTTCCTTTAACGTAATTTTGGCCGCCCGCAGGGAATAGGGTTAACTGTTGCTGTAGCCATGGAAAAGCATGTCGACTGTTATTCTGCTCTCCATCATAACCACACAAGTTTTGAGCCAGGAATCTGTCAGTCATATAGTATGGCGTATGCTGTCTAGTCATAATGTCACATATGTTGTGGCCAAGAACCATTGCTGACCTGCAGTGGGACAGGAGGAGCTGACATGTGGGACAGGAGGAGCTGACATTTGGGACAGGAGGAGCTGACATGTGGGACAGGAGGAGCTGACATGTGGGGCAGGAGGAGCTGACATGTGGGGCAGGAGGAGCTGACATGTGGGACAGGAGGAGCTGACATGTGGGACAGGAGGAGCTGACATGTGGGACAGGAGGAGCTGACATGTGGGGCAGGAGGAGCTGACATGTGGGGCAGGAGGAGCTGACATGTGGGACAGGAGGAGCTGACATGTGGGACAGGAGGAGCTGACATGTGGGACAGGAGGAGCTGACATGTGGGACAGGAGGAGCTGACATGTGGGGCAGGAGGAGCTGACATGTGGGGCAGGAGGAGCTGACATGTGGGACAGGAGGAGCTGACATGTGGGACAGGAGGAGCTGACATGTGGGACAGGAGGAGCTGACATGTGGGACAGGAGGAGCTGACATGTGGGACAGGAGGAGCTGACATGTGGGACAGGAGGAGCTGACATGTGGGACAGGAGGAGCTGACATGTGGGACAGGAGGAGCTGACATGTGGGACAGGAGGAGCTGACATGTGGGACAGGAGGAGCTGACATGTGGGACAGGAGGAGCTGACATGTGGGACAGGAGGAGCTGACATGTGGGACAGGAGGAGCTGACATGTGGGACAGGAGGAGCTGACATGTGGGATAGGAGGAGCTGACCTGCAGTGGGACAGGAGGAGCTGACATGTGGGACAGGAGGAGCTGACATGTGGGACAGGAGGAGCTGACATGTGGGACAGGAGGAGCTGACATGTGGGACAGGAGGAGCTGACATGTGGGACAGGAGGAGCTGACATGTGGGACAGGAGGAGCTGACATGTGGGACAGGAGGAGCTGACATGTGGGACAGGAGGAGCTGACATGTGGGACAGGAGGAGCTGACCTGCAGTGGGACAGGAGGAGCTGACCTGCAGTGGGACAGGAGGAGCTGACATGTGGGACAGGAGGAGCTGACATGTGGGACAGGAGGAGCTGACATGTGGGACAGGAGGAGCTGACATGTGGGACAGGAGGAGCTGACATGTGGGACAGGAGGAGCTGACATGTGGGACAGGAGGAGCTGACATGTGGGGCAGGAGGAGCTGACATGTGGGACAGGAGGAGCTGACATGTGGGACAGGAGGAGCTGACATGTGGGACAGGAGGAGCTGACATGTGGGACAGGAGGAGCTGACATGTGGGACAGGAGGAGCTGACATGTGGGACAGGAGGAGCTGACATGTGGGACAGGAGGAGCTGACATGTGGGACAGGAAGAGCTGACATGTGGGACAGGAGGAGCTGACATGTGGGGCAGGAGGAGCTGACATGTGGGACAGGAGGAGCTGACATGTGGGGCAGGAGGAGCTGACATGTGGGACAGGAGGAGCTGACATGTGGGACAGGAGGAGCTGACATGTGGGACAGGAGGAGCTGACATGTGGGACAGGAGGAGCTGACATGTGGGGCAGGAGGAGCTGACATGTGGGACAGGAGGAGCTGACATGTGGGACAGGAGGAGCTGACATGTGGGACAGGAGGAGCTGACATGTGGGACAGGAGGAGCTGACATGTGGGACAGGAGGAGCTGACATGTTGGACAGGAGGAGCTGACATGTGGGACAGGAGGAGCTGGCGGCTGACCTGCTGACCTGCTGGCCTGCTGGCCTGCTGGCCTGCTGACCTGCTGGCCTGCTGGCCTGCTGGCCTGCTGGCCTGCTGGCCTGCTGGCCTGCTGGCCTGCTGACCTGCTGACTGGACGCCCCTGATGTGTGTACACAGGAGGAGCTGACAGAGACGGACCGGCGGCTCCGGCAGCAGCAGCAGGAGGTGGACAGTCTGACGTTCCGAAACTCTCAGCTGACGCGGCGGGTAGCTGTGCTACAGGAAGATCTGGAGCCGTCACCACAGGTCAGACATTTTAGCCTCCGACTGGCCCCAGCCTCTCGCGACAAGGCAAAGTAGACCTAACTTTGCTATATTGCTGTGAACACTTTTGAAACCACGCTACCGAAAACAACATGCAAAAGATGCGCGTTTCTCGCATCGTTTGGAACGTGTTTGTCGGTTGAGCATTTGTATGCCTCTGCTCGTAAGTTAGTATTATATATCAAACCGTTGGTTATCAACATAAACCATGTACGATTTCCGATACATTTTCAGCACAAACAATCTAAGAAGAAGGTGGCGAAATCCTCCGGGCCGGATCCTGCTCTCGTCAGTAACCTCAACGTCTTGGAGGAGGAGCTCATGTCCAAAATAAACGCAAACGTCAAACTCAACGAAATGGTAAGATTATATTGAAGACAATGTTCATCGAATATTACGTTCAAAATTAACTTTCAATTAGCAGGATAAAAGTACATCGTTGCTTCAAAATACGTATTGTCCTTAATACGCGCACGGCCGGGGGGGGGGGGGGGTGATTTCCGCCCCCCCCCCTCTGGTTTTTCCTGAATAGCGGAAAAACGGAGGCGCGCAGCGCCGCCAAATTTGGCACAGCTGTTTGGGCATCAATTACCCACATAGTGTGAATTTGTTTACCTCGGGTCATCTCAGGTCAGGTCACCAGGCCAGGTCACGTGACCCCACCTCCAAAAAGTGTGCGGTCATACCACAGCCACAGTTGTTAGCCGATCGGTTTCAAACTTACAGGATTTCATAAGGCCATAGATACCTACAATTCGTATATCTGATTTTGTTTATATCGGTGACCGTAGGTCGGGTCAATTTCGTGACTTCCCCATTATAAGTCAAAGGGGAAATATTCAAATGCTTCCTTTTCCCAGGATATGAATGATATCAGCTCAATTCCTTCTGGATCGTGTTATGGGCCATGCATGATGATCTAGATGCAACTTTGTTCAGTGACCCCATACAGGGCCAGCTGAGGTCATCCGATGTCACCAACACTTTTTTTTATATAACTCTCGACATAATGCAAATAGATAAGTGAAACCGGTACTAATGTGTTTGTCTCATCGAGACACGTCTCCCAATAACCAACTTTACCTACTTGGGTCACCACTTGACCTTGACCTGAGTCCTGAGGTCAAATTTCTTTGTTGACCTAACCTGGTCAACATGCATGTTTCGAAGCGCCTTGACGAGAAGAACTCGATGGCGTCAAAATTATTGACCTATCTTTATTATGTAAAATGTTATTTCGAAAAACAGCTTTGTCAAAAAATAGCCTTTTTGACCTTTGATGACCTTTGGAGCCTAAACTATTGACCTGATATAAAATTTGAGGCCACCTTGGCGATTACATTTTTTCAAGAGATTTCCATTGCTTTTCCGTTTGTTACTAGCTATCATAGTTCCTGTGATATCTGGGGGTTTCTGGAGCGGTCCTAAATCTGGAAAATCTGACCCTTGATGACCTTTGGTGACCTCAATATTGACCTGACAACATAAGACCGATATCCTTTCGATAGAGCTTGTCTCAAGCTATCTAATACCGTTTTTCGGTTGTCGCTACGTTGCGTAGTTTTCGAGATCTTAGGGTGGGGGCTGAAATACCCCCCCCCCCCCCCCCCCCGGCCGTTCGTGTTTGGCGCAGACCCCCGCCGTGCGCGGGTTAATCAAACAAAGTAGTTGAAGAATGTCGTGGTATAGCTTCGCGCCTTATAACCTAGCAGTTGTGGCGCCTTAAAGTCCTAATTATCATCATCATCGCCATGGCAAAGCTTCTAGGAATGTTGAATTAGACTGCAAGCGTTGGAACCACGGTCTTATCACTCGGCCCCTGCCTGGAAGGCGCTCGATCCTGAATGACGCGTTTCACCACTTCCTGCGTGTGTGTTTGGCAGCTGTCGGAGTCCGAGTCGCGCCACCAGGAGGAGGTGGGCACACTGACGTCCCGGCTGCGGCAGCTGGAGGCGCACCTGAACGTCAGCCGCACCTCCTCCCCGCAGACACCGCAGACACCGCAGACGCCGCCGACGCCGCCGACGCCGCCGCGACCCACTGAGGTACCGTCCAGTGAGCTGGCAGCGAGATGATATACAAATGACAGAGATGGGCACACAGTGGATGTTTCGAAATGAAATTGGAATGAAAAACTGTGTCAGATACAGATACAGATATGTATTTCGGAACCTCCATTAACTTTCAAAAGTCAGTCAGTGTCCTAGAATTCAGGGTCAGTGTCCTAGAATTTGCAAATTTGGGTGGAGAGTGACGCCCTGTTGAGAATAATTTTCCACTCCTTTTCCCCTACTTTATGAGAATATTCCACCCTAGTAAAAGTTCCACTAAACAAATCCAACCACTAATGCTTGCCCCTCCTGGAAATCAAGTTCAAGAAAGAAAAAAGAAAGGAAGTTCAGTATAACTTATTCAGTTGCTGCTTCTGTGAGTTTTCACTTCCATATGTTTTTTTTCCGCTCAAAATTGTGTGCAATATGGTTTCTTTAGGTTGAATTTGCCGCTCATTATGGTCTTTTTTTATAGTTTTTAAGGAATATTGTTTCCACTCTGCACCCCAACTCAAAACCAATCCTAGCTCCCTGGTCAGGGTTCGAGTCGCTAACGGCGTTCTACGCTTGCATACAACATACACACAATGTAGCGTATGTTCGTGTTGTGTTGTTTCTTTTGCAGTCATTCACCTTCCTGTTTGATCTTTTTAAAGATAATTTAAACACTTGTATGCAATATTTCACGTGTTGGTTCCGCTCCTCACTCCTGTCCGTGTACCCCCGTCAGAGCCGGCCTGCGGTGTGTGCCGACTGCGAGCGGCGGCGGACCCGTGACCGCCCTGTGTACCCCGTCAGAGCCGGCCTGCGGTGTGTGCCGACTGCGAGCGGCGGCGGACCCGTGACCGCCCTGTGTACCCCGTCAGAGCCGACCTGCGGTGTGTGCCGACTGCGAGCGGCGGCGGGCCCAGGTCCGTACTGTGACCGTCCAGCTGCAGCAGGCGGAGGCGGAGCGCCGCCGACTGGCCGAGCGGCTGGCCGCGGCGGAGGAGGAGGTGGCTACACTGCGCCGCACAGTGACGCAGTTCACCCCGCTCGTCGACACAGGTGGGCCGGCTGAAGCTTAGCTGGACGGTTACTAGCGTCCAGGCGTGCACCTTCCCTGGCATTTTGTATTGATGTGCTTAGGTGCTCCATAAATGACTCTTCCACACACCACACATAGTAACAATTCTAGAAGGAATGACACCTCACAGGTGCACTAACCAGTAACCAGTATGTACAGTTCTGACAGGTGCCAAGTTCTAACAATTCTAACCGATGATTGTTCTAACCAGCATGCTGGTAAACTAAGTAGAAAATATAAAGGTACAATCACCACCCGATCATTTGTCATTGCCGCCAAGCCATGCTGTCGCCTTCTTCTTGAGCGCTGTCATGCTACCACTTCGCAAGTCACGAGGCAAGCCATTCCACGTCGTCACGGCTCGGTGGGGGAACATCATCTTTGTGGCCTGGAGTCGGCATCTGGGAATCTGTAGGACAGACTCGTCCACGGTGGAGCGAGTTTGCCTCTCCGACACCTGTGCTCGTGTCTCGATCAGAGATTTGATTTGTTGCGAGCTCTCATCGTTCCACATTATGCAGTGAATGCGCTGCGCGTCGCGCATCGCGATCATTTCGTCAAATGACATCCATCCTAGGTCTCTCCTGGATCGAGAAACGTGGTCATACTTTCGTAAGCCAGTGGCTGTTCGTACAGCAAAATTTACAACTTTTTGGATCCGTTTCCGCTGTGTTAGAGCATTAGGAGCCTAAGCCGAGAGGCAGTACGTTACAAGCGGAAAGACAAGGGCATGTATAATTTTTTTTGTTGTAAATCTCTTTCGGAAAGTTAAGTTTTCTAATGCTTGCTATGGTGTAGTTACTGTAGTTACATCTTTGTGCTACGCTACCTGTTTGACTCGAAATTGAGGTGCTGGTCGATTGTCACTCCGATCATTTTGATTTTGTTTGAGTGATGCAACTGAACACCGTCGAATTGGACCGTTTGGCTGGCGGCTCGATCGGTGCTTTTTGGGGCAATCATAAAACTTGTTTTCGCTGCATTTATTTCAAGACCGTTTCCACTGCACCAGCTGGAAATTTACTTCAAATCTGTCTCTATGACGTGCCGCAGCTCATCAGTAGAGTCCGGCTTTGAACTGTGCAGTATTTGGCTGTCATCTGCGTAACTGGTGACTTTACCGAATTTTACGTGACTGGCTAGGTCATTCATAAAAGGCTGAACATGATTGGTCCCAGGGTCCCGCCTTGAACGACTCCAAAATTTACCTCCAAAGATGTTGTTCCCCCTTGACAGTCTGCGTTCTACCTGCAAAATAGTCCTCTATCCAGTGAGATGATATACCATACCACCCCAGCTTCGAAAGAAGGGCTCCGCGCTCTACGCAATCAAAGGCTTTTGACAGGTCGAGTGACGTAATCGACGTCACCAGACCCCTGTCCGTGGTGCCACCGATGGGACTGACGATGTCGAGACGGCGGCCTCCGTCGAGCGGGCTGGGCGATAGGCAAACTGAGTAGGTGACAGGATAGAGTTGCACGTCAAATAGTTTAAAATATGTAGGCTCACTACCTTCTCCGCGAGCTTGGCGATAACATTCAGTACACTAACAGGTCTAAAATTGGCTGGTACAGACACATCTCCAGATTTGTGAATCGGAACCACTGTGCCATGTTTCCATACCGCAGGAACAATGCCAGATACGAGAGAATGATTGATGATATGCAGCACTGTCGGACCGATCACCTCAAAACACTGACGCAGCAGCTGCACCGTGATGCCGTCACTACCGGCTGCCCGCGAGTTGCTCAGTTTGCGCAGAGCGGCACTGAGCTCCGGCAGCGTCACCGGATACACGCGGAACGCGGAGCTGCACACTCGGTGGACGCGGATACACTGGCTCGCACGAACGCCCACTCATTTCGTCAGCTATGCGACGGCCTCGGTGGACGCGGATACACTGGCTCGCACGAACGCCCACTCATTTCGTCAGCTATGCGACGGCCTCGGTGGACGCGGATACACTGGCTCGCACGAACGCCCACTCATTTCGTCAGCTATGCGACGGCCTCGGTGGACGCGGATACACTGGCTCGCACGAACGCCCACTCATTTCGTCAGCTATGCGACGGCCTCGGTGGACGCGGATACACTGGCTCGCACGAACGCCCACTCATTTCGTCAGCTATGCGACGGCCTCGGTGGACGCGGATACACTGGCTCGCACGAACGCCCACTCATTTCGTCAGCTATGCGACGGCCTCGGTGGACGCGGATACACTGGCTCGCACGAACGCCCACTCATTTCGTCAGCTATGCGACGGCCTCGGTGGACGCGGATACACTGGCTCGCACGAACGCCCACTCATTTCGTCAGCTATGCGACGGCCGATACCGGCGAAGTATTCATTACACTCGTCAGAGTTTAGCGAGCTGCTCGGTTGGGACGACACGGCCGCCGACGAGCTGTACGCGTACTTCCGCATATTGTCCCACATCTTCTTGTTGTTTGATGAACCGGAGGGTGCGGTAAAGAAGTCGATGCGAGCATGAGCGATCCGGCGCTTGAAGTCGTTTCGCAGCCGACGATATTCCCGCTCGGTGTTCTCGTGCCGCTGCAGGTCGCGCGCGCGTCGAGCTGCGCCCCGCTCACTCTGCATCTCTCTCAGGTCGCCGCTGGCTGTCAGCCACGGGCAGTTCTGGTGACGGAAGCTAACCGTCTTTAGCGGGCAGTGTCGGTCTATATAGTGGTTCCAGATGGCGAGGAACGCCTCCTACTTGGTGTCCGAATATTCCGCTCGGTACACCGGCTCCCATTCAGCCATGAGCAGGTCGAGCCGCAGGTGATCATAGTTCACGTACCGGGTCGACCTGACCTTGGCCGTGCGGGATTTTCGTCTGGCAGAGGCGGCTCCAGAGTCACCATGTCGTGGTCACTCACATGTACTGGCACCACTGCCACATAGCTCTGCAGATCTTCCTCGCGGGTGATGAGGTGGTCAATGGTCGTGGCTGTATTGCCCCACCGAGTTGGAGCATCGATGAGCTGATACAGACCGAGGTCGAGTAACATTCGTTTATACCCCTGACACCCCCGGTATGTCGTCCCGACCAACATCGATATTGACATCGCCCAGGAGGAACATGGGCTCCTGTATGCATGGTATAAATAGAATGGTTTCAGCCCTGCAGGGGTGCTGAGCCGGGCGGTGAGATATGTACTCTTTCGCAGCGTCCAGTCGTGAGGCACGCTTATTATACCGCGCCTCAGTTTATGCAGCGTTGTGCATGGAAATGTGCTTAAACTGTTTGCCCTGGGTTCAGTCCAAAGCTTTTGTTTCCCGTTTGTGTCGGTTCCGGCTGGCTGCCTGCTGGCTATCCTCTGTATAACGTCTGCCGTCTGCTGTGTGCCAGGCACGCCGGCGCTGGACCGGCTGAACGTGCCGACCAGTGACCGCCGGGAGCAGCGGCACGCCGCCCAGCTGTCCGCCGAGCTGTCCGGCCGCCTGGCGGAGCTGGCCGCTGCCCTCTCCAACTACCACAGCTACTGCGAGCAGCGGCTGCACGCGCTCAGCAGCCACGGGCTCAGCGCCGTCCGGGCCAAGGTGAGGCGACCGACACGTCCCGCCGGGGCAGACGCTATGTGTGTGGCGAGTCGTGGTCAAGGTGAGGCGACCGACACGTCCCGCCGGGGCAGACACTGTGTGTGTGGCGAGTCGTGGCCAAGGTGAGGCGACCGACACGTCCCGCCGGGGCAGACACTGTGTGTGTGGCGAGTCGTGGCCAAGGTGAGGCGACCGACACGTCCCGCCGGGGCAGACGCTGTGTGTGTGGCGAGTCGTGGCCAAGGTGAGGCGACCGACACGTCCCGCCGGGGCAGACACTGTGTGTGTGGCGAGTCGTGGCCAAGGTGAGGCGACCGACACGTCCCGCCGGGGCAGACACTGTGTGTGTGGTGAGTCGTGGCCAAGGTGAGGCGACCGACACGTCCCGCCGGGGCAGACGCTGTGTGTGTGGCGAGTCGTGGCCAAGGTGAGGCGACCGACACGTCCCGCCGGGGCAGACGCTGTGTGTGTGGCGAGTCGTGGCCAAGGTGAGGCGACCGACACGTCCCGCCGGGGCAGACGCTGTGTGTGTGGTGAGTCCGGGCCAAGGTGAGGCGACCGACACGTCCCGCCGGGGCAGACGCTGTGTGTGTGGCGAGTCGTGGCCAAGGTGAGGCGACCGACACGTCCCGCCGGGGCAGACGCTGTGTGTGTGGCGAGTCGTGGCCAAGGTGAGGCGACCGACACGTCCCGCCGGGGCAGACACTGTGTGTGTGGCGAGTCGTGGCCAAGGTGAGGCGACCGACACGTCCCGCCGGGGCAGACACTGTGTGTGTGGCGAGTCGTGGCCAAGGTGAGGCGACCGACACGTCCCGCCGGGGCAGACGCTGTGTGTGTGGCGAGTCGTGGCCAAGGTGAGGCGACCGACACGTCCCGCCGGGGCAGACGCTATGTGTGTGGCGAGTCGTGGCCAAGGTGAGGCGACCGACACGTCCCGCCGGGGCAGACGCTGTGTGTGTGGCGAGTCGTGGCCAAGGTGAGGCGACCGACACGTCCCGCCGGGGCAGACGCTGTGTGTGTGTGTGGCGAGTCGTGGCCAAGGTGAGGCGACCGACACGTCCCGCCGGGGCAGACGCTGTGTGTGTGGCGAGTCGTGGCCAAGGTGAGGCGACCGACACGTCCCGCCGGGGCAGACGCTGTGTGTGTGTGTGGCGAGTCGTGGCCAAGGTGAGGCGACCGACACGTCCCGCCGGGGCAGACGCTGTGTGTGTGTGTGGCGAGTCGTGGCCAATGTGAGGCGACCGACACGTCCCGCCGGGGCAGACGCTGTGTGTGTGGCGAGTCGTGGCCAAGGTGAGGCGACCGACACGTCCCGCCGGGGCAGACGCTGTGTGTGTGTGTGGCGAGTCGTGGCCAATGTGAGGCGACCGACACGTCCCGCCGGGGCA
Source organism: Chirona hameri (assembly GCA_036785665.1). NCBI lineage: Eukaryota > Metazoa > Arthropoda > Thecostraca > Balanomorpha > Balanidae > Chirona > Chirona hameri. Next base: position 60,295 of record JAXIVJ010006180.1, read on the forward strand.
GACGCTGTGTGTGTGGCGAGTCGTGGCCAAGGTGAGGCGACCGACACGTCCCGCCGGGGCAGACGCTATGTGTGTGGCGAGTCGTGGCCAAGGTGAGGCGACCGACACGTCCCGCCGGGGCAGACACTGTGTGTGTGGCGAGTCGTGGCCAAGGTGAGGCGACCGACACGTCCCGCCGGGGCAGACGCTGTGTGTGTGGCGAGTCGTGGCCAAGGTGAGGCGACCGACACGTCCCGCCGGGGCAGACGCTGTGTGTGTGGCGAGTCGTGGCCAAGGTGAGGCGACCGACACGTCCCGCCGGGGCAGACGCTATGTGTGTGGCGAGTCGTGGCCAAGGTGAGGCGACCGACACGTCCCGCCGGGGCAGACACTGTGTGTGTGGCGAGTCGTGGCCAAGGTGAGGCGACCGACACGTCCCGCCGGGGCAGACGCTGTGTGTGTGGCGAGTCGTGGCCAAGGTGAGGCGACCGACACGTCCCGCCGGGGCAGACGCTATGTGTGTGGCGAGTCGTGGCCAAGGTGAGGCGACCGACACGTCCCGCCGGGGCAGACACTGTGTGTGTGGCGAGTCGTGGCCAAGGTGAGGCGACCGACACGTCCCGCCGGGGCAGACGCTGTGTGTGTGGCGAGTCGTGGCCAAGGTGAGGCGACCGACACGTCCCGCCGGGGCAGACGCTGTGTGTGTGTGTGGCGAGTCGTGGCCAATGTGAGGCGACCGACACGTCCCGCCGGGGCAGACGCTGTGTGTGTGTGTGGCGAGTCGTGGCCAAGGTGAGGCGACCGACACGTCCCGCCGGGGCAGACGCTGTGTGTGTGTGTGGCGAGTCGTGGCCAATGTGAGGCGACCGACACGTCCCGCCGGGGCAGACGCTGTGTGTGTGGCGAGTCGTGGCCAAGGTGAGGCGACCGACACGTCCCGCCGGGGCAGACGCTATGTGTGTGGCGAGTCGTGGCCAAGGTGAGGCGACCGACACGTCCCGCCGGGGCAGACACTGTGTGTGTGGCGAGTCGTGGCCAAGGTGAGGCGACCGACACGTCCCGCCGGGGCAGACGCTGTGTGTGTGGCGAGTCGTGGCCAAGGTGAGGCGACCGACACGTCCCGCCGGGGCAGACGCTATGTGTGTGGCGAGTCGTGGCCAAGGTGAGGCGACCGACACGTCCCGCCGGGGCAGACACTGTGTGTGTGGCGAGTCGTGGCCAAGGTGAGGCGACCGACACGTCCCGCCGGGGCAGACGCTGTGTGTGTGGCGAGTCGTGGCCAAGGTGAGGCGACCGACACGTCCCGCCGGGGCAGACGCTGTGTGTGTGGCGAGTCGTGGCCAAGGTGAGGCGACCGATACGTCCCGCCGGGGCAGACACTGTGTGTGTGGCGAGTCGTGGCCAAGGTGAGGCGACCGACACGTCCCGCCGGGGCAGACGCTATGTGTGTGTGTGTGGCGAGTCGTGGCCAAGGTGAGGCGACCGACACGTCCCGCCGGGGCAGACGCTGTGTGTGTGGCGAGTCGTGGCCAAGGTGAGGCGACCGACACGTCCCGCCGGGGCAGACGCTGTGTGTGTGGCGAGTCGTGGCCAAGGTGAGGCGACCGACACGTCCCGCCGGGGCAGACGCTATGTGTGTGGCGAGTCGTGGCCAAGGTGAGGCGACCGACACGTCCCGCCGGGGCAGACGCTGTGTGTGTGGCGAGTCGTGGCCAAGGTGAGGCGACAGATACGTCCCGCCGGGGCAGACACTGTGTGTGTGGCGAGTCGTGGCCAAGGTGAGGCGACCGACACGTCCCGCCGGGGCAGACGCTGTGTGTGTGGCGAGTCGTGGCCAAGGTGAGGCGACCGACACGTCCCGCCGGGGCAGACGCTGTGTGTGTGGCGAGTCGTGGCCAAGGTGAGGCGACAGATACGTCCCGCCGGGGCAGACACTGTGTGTGTGGCGAGTCGTGGCCAAGGTGAGGCGACCGACACGTCCCGCCGGGGCAGACGCTATGTGTGTGGCGAGTCGTGGCCAAGGTGAGGCGACCGACACGTCCCGCCGGGGCAGACGCTGTGTGTGTGGCGAGTCGTGGCCAAGGTGAGGCGACCGACACGTCCCGCCGGGGCAGACGCTGTGTGTGTGGCGAGTCGTGGCCAAGGTGAGGCGACCGACACGTCCCGCCGAGGCAGACGCTGTGTGTGTGGCGAGTCGTGGCCAAGGTGAGGCGACCGACACGTCCCGCCGGGGCAGACGCTGTGTGTGTGTGTGGCGAGTCGTGGCCAATGTGAGGCGACCGACACGTCCCGCCGGGGCAGACGCTGTGTGTGTGGCGAGTCGTGGCCAAGGTGAGGCGACCGACACGTCCCGCCGGGGCAGACGCTGTGTGTGTGGCGAGTCGTGGCCAAGGTGAGGCGACAGATACGTCCCGCCGGGGCAGACACTGTGTGTGTGGCGAGTCGTGGCCAAGGTGAGGCGACCGACACGTCCCGCCGGGGCAGACGCTATGTGTGTGGCGAGTCGTGGCCAAGGTGAGGCGACCGACACGTCCCGCCGGGGCAGACGCTGTGTGTGTGGCGAGTCGTGGCCAAGGTGAGGCGACCGACACGTCCCGCCGGGGCAGACGCTGTGTGTGTGGCGAGTCGTGGCCAAGGTGAGGCGACCGACACGTCCCGCCGGGGCAGACGCTGTGTGTGTGGCGAGTCGTGGCCAAGGTGAGGCGACCGACACGTCCCGCCGGGGCAGACGCTGTGTGTGTGTGTGGCGAGTCGTGGCCAATGTGAGGCGACCGACACGTCCCGCCGGGGCAGACGCTGTGTGTGTGGCGAGTCGTGGCCAAGGTGAGGCGACCGACACGTCCCGCCGGGGCAGACGCTGTGTGTGTGGCGAGTCGTGGCCAAGGTGAGGCGACCGACACGTCCCGCCGGGGCAGACGCTGTGTGTGTGTGTGGCGAGTCGTGGCCAAGGTGAGGCGACCGACACGTCCCGCCGGGGCAGACGCTGTGTGTGTGTGTGGCGAGTCGTGGCCAAGGTGAGGCGACCGACACGTCCCGCCGGGGCAGACGCTGTGTGTGTGGCGAGTCGTGGCCAAGGTGAGGCGACCGACACGTCCCGCCGGGGCAGACGCTGTGTGTGTGTGTGGCGAGTCGTGGGCTGCCGGCGTGTGTGTGGCGAGTCGTGGGCTGCCGGCGTGTGTGTGGCGAGTCGTGGGCTGCCGGCGTGTGTGGGCACTTGGCTGGTTATTGCGTGGCATCTTCGCCTCCTGTTAACACGCGCCCTGGAGGGCCTCGGATAATTACACGCCCTGGAGGGGGGGGGCGGCGGATTTCGCCCCCCCCCCTATGATTTCGAAAACCACGCAACGTAGCGACAAGCGGGAAACGACGTTAGATAGCTCGAGACAAGCTCTTTCGAAAGTATTTCGGTATTTTTTTTTTCAGGTCAATATTGAGGTCACCAGAGGTCATCAAGGGTCAGATTTTCAAGTTTTCAAGACTTCGGTTCGAACACTCCCAAATATCTCGGGAACTATGATAGTTAGCAGCAAACGGAAAAAAGCAATCGAAAGTCATTGCAAAATGCAATCGACATAGGTGTCCTCAGATTTGAGCTCAGGTCAATAGTTTAGGCTCCAGAGGTCATCAAATGTCAAAAAGGTGATTTTGTTTTCAAAACTGTTTTCCCCAAATAACCTTTTACCTAATACAGATAAAGCAATAATGTTTACGCCATCGCGTGTGTCTTGTCAAGGCGCTTCGAATCATATTCATGGTGACAGGGTTAGGTCAACTGAGAAATTTGACCTCAGGTCAAGGTCAAGTGGTGACCCAAGTTGGTCATGTTGCATATTGGGAGACGTGTCTCGACGAGACAAACATATTGGTACCGTTTTCTCTTCTCTATCTTCATTATGGCGATAGTTATTAATAAAACCGTGTTGGCGGTCACAAAATTGACCTGACCTTAGGTCACTGATATTAGAAATCCGAGATAAACAAATTGTTGGTATCTATGACCTTATGCAGTCCTGCAAGATTGAAACCGATCGGCGTAAAACTGTGGCTTTGGTACTACTGCAAACGTTTTGGAGTTGAGGTCATCACGTGACCTGGTCTGGTGACCTGACCTGAGATGACCTGAGGCCAAAAATTTTACATAATGCGGGAAGTTCATTTCTAAACAGGTATTTAAAAAACGGTGGCGCTGCGCGCCGCCGTTTTTGCGCTATCCTCGAAAAACCGGAGGGGTGGGCGGATTTCGCCCCCCCCCCCCCCCCCCCTCCAGGGCGCGTGTTAAGGCGGCCGCACACTACGCATTCGGCGCCCGATATCACTGCGAAATTCCGCCTCGGAAAATCGCGGCGATACCGCTGAATATCGTCCTTGTTCCTGCGGATTCGGCGCTGTCTGCTCCCGAGATTCCGCCCCACCGACCTACAGCATGTCGCAACCTGTGCCTACAGCCTGTCCCAAGGTAAATTAATGATGGCCATTTTTCGACGAAGTTGTAAGTTTAGAACCACGAAACATCTACATAATCAATTTCACAGCGGCAAGAGCATGCTGTGCAAAATGTGTACCTCTGTCTTGCATAGATTCGCCACTGTTAGCCTGATCAATTTTGTTGTCCGCGGCTCCGCGGCGTTCAGTCGCGGAAAAAAGCTCGTTCGAATCAGCTTTTTCCGCCGGTCCGCAGATGGCCGGCCGACGACATTCGTCCGCCATTTGTGACGTTTCGGCTGACGCAAAGGCGGAAAGTCGCTAAAGATGCGCGGAAAGTCGTAGCGATATCGCGACCTCCGCGCGCCGAATGGCCTAGTGTGCGGCCGCCTTTATCTGCCGCGGCTGTTGTCGTGTCGCGTCGCTGTCATGCCGCCGGTGTCGATGTTGACCTGCCGTGTCGATGTTGACCTGCCGCCGGTGCCGATGTTGACCTGCCGTGTCGATGTTGACCTGCCGCCGGTGTCGATGTTGACCTGCCGGTGTCGATGTTGACCTGCCGCCGGTGCCGATGTTGACCTGCCGTGCCGATGTTGACCAGCCGTGTCGATGTTGACCTGCCGTGTCGATGTTGACCTGCCGGTGTCGATGTTGACCTGCCGTGTCGATGTTGACCTGCCGTGTCGATGTTGACCTGCCGTGTCGATGTTGACCTGCCGCCGGTGCCGATGTTGACCTGCCGCCGGTGTCGATGTTGACCTGCCGCCGGTGTCGATGTTGACCTGCCGTGTCGATGTTGACCTGCCGCCGGTGTCGATGTTGACCTGCCATGTCGATGTTGACCTGCCGTGTCGGTTGACCTGCCGTGTCGATGTTGACCTGCCGCCGGTGTCTATGTTGACCTGCCGTGTCGATGTTGACCTGCCGTGTTGATGTTGACCTGCCGGTGTCGATGTTGACCTGCCGTGTCGATGTTGACCTGCCGTGTCGATGTTGACCTGCCGTGTCGGTTGACCTGCCGTGTCGATGTTGACCTGCCGCCGGTGTCGATGTTGACCTGCCGTGTCGATGTTGACCTGCCGTGTCGATGTTGACCTGCCGCCGGTGTCGATGTTGACCTGCCGTGTCGATGTTGACCTGCCGTGTCGATGTTGACCTGCCGCCGGTGTCGATGTTGACCTGCCGTGTCGATGTTGACCTGCCGTGTCGATGTTAACCTGCCGCCGGTGTCGATGTTGACCTGCCGTGTCGATGTTGACCTGCCGCCGGTGTCGATGTTGACCTGCCGTGTCGATGTTGACCTGCCGCCGGTGTCGATGTTGACCTGCCGTGTCGATGTTGACCTGCCGCCGGTGTCGATGTTGACCTGCCGTGTCGGTTGACCTGCCGTGTCGATGTTGACCTGCCGTGTCGATGTTGACCTGCCGTGTCGATGTTGACCTGCCGTGCCGATGTTGACCTGCCGTGTCGATGTTGACCTGCCGCCGGTGCCGATGTTGACCTGCCGTGTCGATGTTGACCTGCCGCCGGTGTCGATGTTGACCTGCCGTGTCGATGTTGACCTGCCGCCGGTGTCGATGTTGACCTGCCGCCGGTGTCGATGTTGACCTGCCGCCGGTGTCGATGTTGACCTGCCGTGTCGGTTGACCTGCCGTGTCGATGTTGACCTGCCGTGTCGATGTTGACCTGCCGTGTCGATGTTGACCTGCCGTGTCGATGTTAACCTGCCGCCGGTGTTGATGTTGACCTGCCGTGCCGATGTTGACCTGCCGTGTCGATGTTGACCTGCCGCCGGTGTCGATGTTGACCTGCCGTGTCGATATTGACCTGCCGCCGGTGTCGATGTTGACCTGCCGTGTCGATGTTGACCTGCCGCCGGTGTCGATTTTGACCTGCCGCCGGTGTCGATGTTGACCTGCCGTGTCGATATTGACCTGCCGCCGGTGTCGATGTTGACCTGCCGTGCCGATGTTGACCTGCCGTGTCGATGTTGACCTGCCGTGTCGATGTTAACCTGCCGCCGGTGTCGATGTTGACCTGCCGTGCCGATGTTGACCTGCCGTGTCGATGTTGACCTGCCGCCGCTGTCGATGTTGACCTGCCGTGTCGATATTGACCTGCCGCCGGTGTCGATGTTGACCTGCCGTGTCGATGTTGACCTGCCGTGTCGATGTTGACCTGCCGCCGGTGTCGATGTTGACCTGCCGGTGTCGATGTTGACCTGCCGTGTCGATGTTGACCTGCCGTGTCGATGTTGACCTGCCGCCGGTGTCGATGTTGACCTGCCGTGTCGATGTTGACCTGCCGTGTCGATGTTGACCTGCCGCCGGTGTCGATGTTGACCTGCCGCCGGTGTCGATGTTGACCTGCCGCCGGTGTCGATGTTGACCTGCCGGTGTCGATGTTGACCTGCCGTGTCGATGTTGACCTGCCGCCGGTGTCGATGGTGACCTGCCGTGTCGATGTTGACCTGCCGTGTCGATGTTAACCTGCCGTGCCGATATTGACCTGCCGTGTCGTGTCCCTCGCCAGTTGTCGGCTCTGCTGCTGGCGCACCGCTACTCGCTGTCTCGGGTGCCGGCGGCGATGCAGCGGCTGACCGAGTCTCTGTCCGGCCGGCGGGTCGTCTCGCCACACACCCTGACCGAGATGACGCCGCTGGCAGAGGCCGTCAGAGCGTACCACGTGTTCCTCAGGAAGGTGGTCTCCTACCAGCAGCTCAGGTGGGTGGCAGCCACGGCAGGCTGGTGGGAGTGAAGGGTGGTGTGTGACGGGGCGGGGACGGCACCGCATGGAGTCGGAGTGAGGCTGTGAATGGGAGGATGGTGCTTTTCTCGAGTAAGGTAGGCAAACTGTGGGCAGTAACACGAGCAATTGTTTAACATAGCTACATGGCTCAGTTCAGCATCTTAATTTATCGTGTCCAAAGAAATGGTATGCGTCTTGGAAACTATTAAGCGATACAAGCGATGCCAGACAAGTTTTTTATCCTGCTTCCGAAAATGAACGTCATATTCTGGAACATTCTTCTCACCGGCGTGACTGTTTGTCCGCTGTGAAGAGTCTTTAGGAGGAGACGATCACAGAGGCCAGCGGCCAGCGGCCAGCACTACCTGTCGTGTGTGACATTTCTCTCTAAGCGGCGTGTTATGTGCGTCTGTTGTGCAGTCTGCAGGAGGAGACGATCCCGGAGGCCAGCGGCCAGCACTACCTGTCGTGTGTGACATTTCTCTCTAAGCGGCGTGTTATGTGCGTCTGTTGTGCAGTCTGCAGGAGGAGACGCATCTGGAAGCGAGCGGCCAGCACTACCTGTCGTGTGTGACATTTCTCTCTAAGCGGCGTGTTATGTGCGTCTGTTGTGCAGTCTGCAGGAGGAGACGATCCCGGAGGCCAGCGGCCAGCACTACCTGTCGTGTGTGACATTTATCTCTAAGCGGCGTGTTATGTGCGTCTGTTGTGCAGTCTGCAGGAGACGATCCCGGAGGCCAGCGGCCAGCACTACCTGTTGTGTGTGACATTTATCTCTAAGCGGCGTGTTATGTGCGTCTGTTGTGCAGTCTGCAGGAGGAGACGCATCTGGAAGCGAGCGGCCAGCACTACCTGTCGTGTGTGACATTTCTCTCTAAGCGGCGTGTTGTGTGCGTCTGTTGTGTAGTCTGCAGGAGGAGACGATCCCGGAGGCCAGCGGCCAGCACTACCTGTCGTGTATGACATTTCTCTCTAAGCGGCGTGTTATGTGCGTCTGTTGTGTAGTCTGCAGGAGGAGACGAATCTGGAAGCGAGCGGCCAGCACTACCTGTCGTGTATGACGCGGCTGGCGGCCGTGTTCGGCAGGCTGCAGTCAGCGCTCACGGTGTTCGCCAAACAAGGTAAATGTGAGCTGGAGGAGTCAATAGTTTGCCGTATTCTACGATTCTTTGGGAACGAAGCAATAATGCTC